>WAAD01022931.1:14094-52575 GCA_013389945.1 Fregata magnificens
GGCCCTGTCGGCACGGCGGAGCCCGAGCGGGTCTCCCCAGGCGGGCGGGTGGCTGCGGAGGAGGGCGCAAGGGACACCGAGAGCCGGCGCGGGAGGGCCGGAGTCACACGCCTGGGTTGGACGTGAGCCTTTTCTTAAAACCATTTAGGGATTTATTTATTTTCTGCGGGGAGCAATAACTCGGCCTTGCTGTAGCCCACAGGCTGGCCTTGGGCTGTGAGGTGCGGGCTGGCGGCAGTGCTGAAATCAAGCACGGGAATCAAACCCACCACATACCTGCCTGCAAAATGCAGCAGGATCAAGCTACAGGCGCTGGCAGTTATCCAAAGAATGCTGCTACAGAAGTGCTCCGGCACAGCTGGGATGATAATGAAAAATAGCAGCCCAGAATAATGAAGTGAGTTTAAAAAAAAAAAAAAAAATTGACCTTGTTTCTGTGAAAGGAGAACAGAAAAGTGAGAAACCAGAGCTACTGCTAAATGCTGAGTGGGGAAAAAAAAAATGTCAAAACATACCGGTTCTGAATCAAAAACTTTGCTCTCTGTGGTGGAAGCGAGGGGAATACTCTAGGGAATCCTTTTGTCACCTCAGCAGATTTTGGCATCGGGCCCATAGCTGTACAGGACTGGAAAACAGCTAGATTTTTGAACAGGCTTCACGTTTCTAAAGGCATATGGTCCTTTCTTACTATGCCCGTTACGCTTTTACAGCCTAATCCTATAACTTTGTTGGAGTTATAACTATTTGTTTCTATCCTGCCTTCCTAAGCAAAAGTAAGGAAGCAAAGACTTTGCTTGCTGTATGGTTGGCTTCAGCCCGTTCAGATGCATAGCAACAGTAAACAGCCAGATTTCCTGTAAACTGCCATCTGCGTTCTTCTGACGTTCAGGAGAAAGTGCTGATGGTCTGCTTTTCCCCAGAAATACCCAGTGGTTGCAGCATAGCCTTTTCCTTCTCACTAGAGGTTCTCAAAAAAATTGCAAAACTGATCAGAAATCTACTTGCCAGAACTTTTTTCCCCCTCTCTTTTTCACAGTTACTAAAGGCATGCTTTTCTCTTTTAGGCTTAAATACAAAGTGAACAAGAATGTCAATAGTCACAGTCCAGCTTGGTCAGTGTGGGAATCAGATTGGTCATGAGGTGTTTAATGCTATCTGCAGTGATGTCCATGGCACACATGGGTTGTGTTCCAAGAAGGAGAATGAATCCTACCACGATGCTTGCAAAGAACGTTTTTTCAGTGAGGAGGAATCTGAAGGTACAGCATTTCAGTGTTTGTTTCCTACACAGGGTCTGGTTTCCAGCCTAATACAGATGAGAATACAGAAATAATAGAAATCTTTTACCTTCAGTTGAAGAATGAGTTCTACCTTCAGTCTTGAAGAATTGTCACAACCCTCTGCCTTCACAACATTGCTAACAACCATGGAAGCAAAATCAGTGCAGTAAAGTGTCTGAGACCACAGAGCAAGTCTGCCAGTAACACAGCTGGAAACAGAGCGTATATGCATACATAATCTTTCCTTCCAAACGTCTGCATTTTCTCCTGTAGATAGATTGTACCATGGAGTAGGGCCCGGAGTATCTGAATTTGGCATTATCAAACGCGTTAAGTGGTTTCTTTCCTGAAAGATCTGTGGTCTCTCGAGTTCAGATTCATCTTTGGAACAATAGATCCTTCTCCAGAAATCCAGGGCATTGCCAAGGCCTCGTTTCGGTACCTGCCTGTACTGTCCCATTAATAGTTCAGCATACGTGGGTGGGAGGAATACAATTTGGGCCGTGGTGCAAGTCCGTCCATCTTACATAAACAAGTTCTAATATTGGCACATTTTTCTTAGTTTTGTTTTTCTTCCTATCCAGTACCTGTTGCCCGGGCTGTGCTTGTTGACATGGAACCTAAAGTAATCAGCCAAACCTTATCAATAGCTGCCAGGTCTGGCTACTGGAAATACAGCGATCAGTCGCACTTCTGTCAGAAGCAAGGGTCTGGGAACAACTGGGCAAATGGGTATGAACAATTGTTTCAAGCTTCACTAAGGGAAGATGTAATGTAGAAGCTCATGAGCTGTCTAGACTCTCTAGGAGCAGTGCTATTGCAGCTGCGCGAGGTACAGAGTATGTAACATTAACTTGATTTGTTTATGAGTTAGAATAGCAATATATGTAGCAGCAAAATTTCCACACTGCTTTTTGCAAGGTGAAATTGGTATTTACAGTGAAAATGTAATGTTTTAGAATAGAGTGAATATATTTGATTTAAGAATAGGAAACAATAAGCACACTTTATAAACAGCTGTTTTGCAAAATGTCACAGCTGAGGATTGTTTACTGCAGATAGAATGGGTGACATAATGCCAGGTTATATAAATAATAAGAAGAGTATCCTTTATGAATAACTTCACCTTACTGCTTTCATCTTGATATAACCTGCCATGTCTCACTGTTTTGTCTTTTATTCAACAGTTACTCTGTCCACGGGCCTAGACACAAAGAAGTAATAATGAATCTGGTACAAAAAGAAGCAGAGAAATGTGATCGACTCGGTGGATTTTTCACAATAATGAGCATGGCTGGTGGTACAGGATCTGGCTTGGGAGCATTTGTGACCCAGTGTTTAAGAGATGCTTTTCCAACCTCATTTATACTAAACCATGTTGTGTGGCCCTACGGCACTGGTGAGGTGAATGGCGTATTTCCCAGAGATATTCTACAAGTTTATAATCACTGTTTACTTTTAAACATAAAATACCTGCAGCTGAAATAAACTAGAAAAGAGAGACAGCTAAGGAATTGTTTGCCTAGTATTTGGTACATGTCATTTCACACACACACAAAAAATTCTTGATAATGTAAGTGCTGAAGTATAATACAGTTTCATGAGAAGCTCTATTAGCTAACTAGAAATCTCCTGTTATGATAGTATCTCAGCATTATAATCAGTTCCCAGACAGATTTTATTCTAGCATGTTCGTGCAAACTGAGAAGGATAAACATGATTTTCACAGGTCTTGCTCTCTTTCCATGAAAAAGCGCTGCTAGGTCCTGACCTCGTTCTGCACTTTGGCAAAGAAAATGAATCACTTCCTAAATCATAACTGAGGAAATGACAGTAGCCAGAGGATTATAAACTAGAAAGAGATTAAGTTGTTTGACTCTCATTTGCGTGTATTTTTTGTTTGTTTGTTTGTTTCTAGGTCATTGTTCAAAACTACAACTCTGTTTTGACTCTGTCACATCTGTACCAGTCATCAGATGCCCTTCTTGTTCATGAAAATGATGTCATCCACAAGATCTGTGCTCAGCTGATGAATATTAAACAGATCTCCTTCAGGGATGTAAATCAAGTCATTGCACATCAGCTGGGGAGTGTTTTCCAGCCCACTTACACAGCAGAAAGTGGCTTACACTATAGCAGAAACCCATTAGGTATCTAACTATAACATAGCTGCCTAATGCATTCTCACACATCTTTCTGTAATCATTTCATGTTGTGAATTTAAGTTCTTCGGTCTCCTTACTCAAGTATTCGGATAAATCCCAGGTTTTAAAATAGGAAAAGTGAAGCAAAAGACTAATTTGGAAGTTCAATACCAATTTTGTAGCAGAGTCAAAAACAGAACCCCCAGCTTCTGGTTTCATTCTTTACCAAAAGAACCTTGTTTCTCCTTTTTCGAGTGATTACAGACACCCTTGTACCTATTTGCATTTCAGAGGAAATTTGTGCAGGACAGTAATTTTGGACTGAGTTTTACATTTCACATTAGGTTAGAAGTTTATATAAATTGAAACAAAATGAAAGTTTTGTGTTTAGCTCAGGCAGAAGCCAGGCTAGTGTACAACTTGGTAGCAACAAGCAACAGGCTGACATTTGTATCTTTAAGGGATTAGAGAAAGTTAACTATATTGCTAAGAGTTCTGCTTGTAAAATTAAACTTTCACATCTGTCTGGCAATCTCTTTAGCATTGCATAGGGTCTTTGAGATTTTGAGCCAGACTATAAAGCGAGACAAGTCTAAATGGTAAAATAAGAGCTACTGACATGCTTGCGTAGAACTCAGTAGTACGTAGTAAGTTTGCATTGCTTTGCCTGATGTGTGTCCATATATTTGTC
Source organism: Fregata magnificens (assembly GCA_013389945.1). Taxonomy (NCBI): domain Eukaryota; kingdom Metazoa; phylum Chordata; class Aves; order Suliformes; family Fregatidae; genus Fregata; species Fregata magnificens. Next base: position 18,210 of record WAAD01022931.1, read on the forward strand.
AAATTAAAACTTTCTATATCCTGCTTTGTTTCTTACCTTAAATTGCTAGATCTTTGTAAAATTCCTCACACTCTTCTATTTTAGCTAGCCTATGCAGTATTTTTGTCAAACATGAGCAGCTGTTAATTTCTTCTTTCAGGAGACTTAATGGAGACGTTAGTTCCACATCCCGAATTCAAGATGTTGGGTCTTCGTAACATACCTCAGATGCCTGAAAACTCCCTCGCTTATAGCACATTCAGTTGGCCTGGGCTCATCAAACATTTAAGACAGATGCTCATTGCTAATGCTAAAATGGAGGAAGGTAAAAAGCATTCACTCATCTTCAGTATCCATCACTCTTTAAGCATTTATTTTTACAGATGAAATAAAGCTTACTGTTTTGTGGAGCTTACTGACTAGCTTTAGTCAGTTGAGAAACGAGCTGCTGCCCTCAGACAGCAGGAATTTGCCTCTACATAGCCAGCTGCTCCTTTAACTATTCACTCAGCTGCCACAGCAGCTCCTGGCTTGCTCCTGTTTTTGCTCCCAGACATCTCAGTTAATTATAACTATTGAAAATATGCAAAACAAACAGTTTTTGGCCATGCACTTAACTTACATGATTCATTTGGAACATTCCTTGGATAGTTAGTTCTGCTATGCTTTTTCTTTCTACACCTTCGACTAATAAAAATCGTGCTTAGCTCTCCCATATCATTTACATGGGGAATTCAGTATAGCTTCCAGTTATGCAAAGAATGGGCTGGCAGATTACTAAGTATAGAAACACGTATCCATTTTCTCTGGTAAGACTAGTGACTACCAGGCAAATACTGCTGGATTAGCACTGTTTTTCTCTAAGAATTGTGTAATTACTGCTTAACTAACGTGCAGAAGCTACAAACTCTAATATGTTCTCAGGTTGGGGCAGAGTGTTAGTTACCATCTGACTCTTCAGCTAGCCTGAGTCCATATTTTATGAAACATTAACTTTCTTTTATATCTTTTTTGCCAAAATCTCATAGGTATTGATTGGCAAGTACGACCACCACGTCTAGGCTGCTCCGTCCCCTCCAGTCATTCCACAGACAAGCCGCTGCATTTCAATACTTCCATTGCCAACCTGGTTATCCTGCGAGGAAAAGATATGCACAGCGTAGACGTAGGTAAGAAGGAAAAGCATGGTACCTCAGTGATTCTTGTTTCGCATCTCGCTGTTTTCTTTGCAACCATATCTGATGAAAGTGAAAAAACCCCAAGGCTACATATTTGACTAAGGTCAATGTTCCCTCTAGAAACATTTTAATGTCCAAGGCCATGTTGGCTAATTGCTTAGGGCTGTTGTGTTTACAGCCGAGACTTCTGTGTCTGCACTTCAGGGAAGGAGGAGGAGACTCAAGTCTGTATATATGATAGGATTCTTGGCTATATTGTCTGAAAATACATTTAGCCGCTTCTGGAGTAATGAGCACAGCTTGCAGATGAAGTACCAATACAAGAGTATGCTTCTAGATAATCTGATGAATCTGTTGCATTTTCAACAGGCTGACCACTCTGCAGATTTTTTTCAAGGCCTGAACTGATCTGCTGAGCTTTGATTAGGTCACAAAGGACTACCGAGATCAAGATGTAGGAGCTTGTAGCTTTACATTTGTCAAAAGAGCTGTCTTATTTCTGCTACAGGAAGTTTCCGAGATCCCTCATTATATACATCGTGGCTAAACCCTCAGGATGCTTTTAATGCATGGAAAACACCAAGAGCATTTAACAAGTATGAAAAGTCTGCTGCTCTGGTCAGCAATAGCCAGTTCCTGCTGAAACCTCTTGACAACGTTGTAGGAAAAGCTTGGAATATGTTTGCTTCCAAGTAAGTGAAAATAATTGTGCTGATCCTTCATTTATAGCTGCCAATATCTTCAGTATTAGCAAAATCATTGTAAATACAGCTCGCTCTTTCGGGAAAGTAAAGTAATGGTGAATAAGCATGAAGACTGTTCCCACACTTTAGTGGAAACATTTTAATGCTTGAAACATGATGGCAGGGTGAGGAACACAGAACAGTGCTTATGTTCTGCGGATAAGTGAGACCACATATTCTAGTGCTGTCAGTTTGACTATTTTCTCAGTGCTAAACCTCCCCAAATTTAGTGCGTTCCAGTGTGACCATTCTAAAAATAACACATAGAAACTCTTTCACTGATCATATAGTTTCTAAAGTGTGTACAGACATACTGCACAGTCCGGGAAACAAGTTCCTGGCTCGGTTCAGAAGCAGCATGGGGATCTGTGTGTTTACTAAGGCTCCCATGCTATTAGTTTGATTTTTCATTAGAACCAAGAAATCTAGAAAATAATTGCCTCTTTACTTTGATCATCGTGAAGCCAAGGTTACTGCATGTCACAGTAGATGTCTGTTACATGTGAGTTTCTAGCACAGGAATTCTGCAATTAAAAGCCAAAGGAGGAAAACTGCTTCTGCTAGCTTAGCTCCTAGTTTTACCACCTGTTACAAAACCACCAGTGATGAGAAGCAAGCTGTCCTGCACACACGGGTTTAGGCTTTGCATCTCAAATCTATAAATTACTTTTCTCATGTAATAATCACTTCCCCTTCCATTTCCCAGTTCGCTCAATTTTGTTAGCTGCAATTTTGTTTCCTTAAGCAATACACAAAGTTATAAAAGCTATTAGAACCAAGTCATGACTTACCAATAAGTATGAATTACAAAATGAGTTCAAGAGAGCACAGTAGAAACTAACCAGCATGGTTATTGCGTGGAAACCAATCTTCATTTGAAGGTGTTACAATAACTATACAATGCGATTTCATGTGTCAGATTCTTCATTGATTTCTAACATCTTATCCATTTTCCTACTGTGACTTCGACACACAGAGCCTATATTCACCAGTACACTAAATTTGGAATCGAAGAGGAAGATTTCCTGGACAGCTTCACAGCTCTGGAACAAGTTATCTCCAGTTACGCCATCCTTTGATTTTTTGAAATGGTCTGAAATAGAGCTTTCCTGAAAGAACCCAGCGCTGGATAACCTTCCATCAACTTCCTGAAGTATATAAATTACTGGACTGTAGCTATTTTTCAGTCTTGTAAGCAGCGTGTGCATGTGTTAGAATAGTAAGAACTGAATCAGAACTGAATATATTCATATGGGCAGGTATTATTCATATGCAATATATCTAATAAATAGCTATTTTTCAATACAGTTGCTATATACTGTAGCTGAGTCTTTGAACATCATTTTTGGCACTTGGATATTTTTCATCAAGATTGTCTATACAGAAGGATTTTTCTCCAGGCTAAACCCTCAGCATCTAAGCTATCACGAGCTAATGTGTGATAAAAATTAAATGTGAGCTTGACTACAGTAGTAAGGCATTCCTGATCCTCCAATTTCAATTTTTCATGATAACACTTTGCCTTAGAATGCTTCAATACTGATAAAAATGCACAGTGTCAGAATTATTAATCCAAACTCCATTTGAGTATCATTCAAGAGACAATAGTCTGCCACATATTACTTTAAAGCAAAGGAAGACCTAAATTCTATTTTAAGGACCTTAACCTTGACAAAGTAGCGGACATTTTGAACCATCTTTTAAAAAAAGGTGTGAAGGGGTCTTCATTTTTCCTGTCATCCTCAAGTTATATTAGAGATTATAATAAATTGTATGCTTTTCTGGCCATTTCAGTGTGCCATGTTTTCAAGTGGTGTTAGCTACCAATTGAAAAAAAAAAATCCCTATAGCACATCAGAGGTCTTGGCTATTTGTGATAGGCGAACCATAGGTTTAGGCAAAACTACAACTCTTGCTCTCTTGTTAACTTCTCCTATAAGTTAGGAGCAGTTAGCGTTTTTTAATTAATTTGTTATTTATTTAAACAGATCTGGGAGGAGAACTGCTGGTAGATTTCAGCTGTAAGAGCTTGTAATATAATATGATATATAATAGATTGTATAATTTCCGAAGTCGAGTTAAGGAACGGGCTCTTTTTTGCACGACTTTTGCCACGACCACAAGGTGGTGCCCCCGTGAAGCCGCAGCCTGCGAACACTGCGCTGCACCAGCCTGACAGGAGGAAGAGGTTGCAATGGCTTGTGGGGGCACAGGCTGGATGCTTATAAAAGAGTACAGGAGATGTAAGGATTATGTTGTAACACCGAGCTTTCTTCTGCCTCTGTTAGCTTGTCACTTAATGGTATAGGGAGAGCTTTTGGAATTCTTGCCATTCCTCCCCCCCCAGGTCACGCTGTTCTCCCATGCAAATAATTTATTAAATAGGTATGCCAAGAATAAAAATTTAAAAGTCAGTCTCAAGGACTTTTCCCTTGACAAGGGGACAAATCTCATCATTTCCCTTTAGGTTTTAGTGCTGTTTCACGCCAGGCCTCCGAGCTTTTAGCTAAAAGATGAGCACACACATAGATATGGTGCTAAATATATAAAAGATATTTGCAATATGGCTGACGATGCCCACGTAGAAATCTTGTCCTGTTAGCGATTCTCATTTAGATTTTAAATCTTTAATGAATTAACACTGGTAGATACAGAAGTGACCTTGTAATTCTGCTAGGCCTCAGTTAGAGCACAGCAGGCACTCTGTATTACTCTTATCTTTATTTCCTTTCCTGGTTTCATTTACCTCTTCGCTTTTGTTCAGGCCAGGTACAGAAGCACTAAAATCCCCCCCCAGAGCACCTGTTCTCAAACCAGCTCCGGCACACGACACCTGGAATGGCAAACAGACTTCTGGACAAGGCTCAAGTAACTGTACGATTGAATCTGAAGAAAATAAGTAAGTACTGGGGCTAAGTTCACAATTGCTCAAGTACGCCCATAGTAATGGCCGATCACTGGCATGGCTGTGTCAATGCAAGCCACAATGGATTCTGATAAATTTCACAGTAGCTTATAGACAAGCAATGTTAATCATCTCTCATGCCTTCCAAAAAAAAAAAAAGTTTCAACTGCCTGTCAGTAGTAGGGCAACTGTCAGCACACGTTAGAGTTGCGTGTAGTCCTAGTTCACGCAGAAAAATTACCTGTGTAAGTTAAGAGCTATACTGGTGCTTCAATTCAATAGCTAAATCGTTAACTATACAGGGGAATGAGAATCATTCGTGGGGCGGGTGGGGAGAACACAAAAGGGAAGGCAAAGAGGAGAAAGCAGATAGGGTAAATATACCAAATAACTTTTCATATAAAAAGACACCTGACATTTATGACAAAACATTTTGACAATATTCTTCTTGCAGACCACAGTACATAATCCAACAACTCAGTCTGGTTTATTTTCTGTTTTCACTCAACTGCTCTAATTCCTGTTTTAGGAACTCCCTCTCAAAAGGGGAAGGCACAATAATCATAGTTCAACTATCCAGCCATACTTCAAGCCCTATACTGCTCAGTAAAATTTGAGTTGTCTGGAAATTCAAAACTACATATAACTTTTGTTATAAAATATTATTTGTGATTTTTTTTTCTCCCCACTAAATCACTTCCTGGGAGCTCAGAGCTGGGGGACTGTTCTGATCAAAAGGACTTTTCTAGTGTTGTGTTTGTGTCAGTTTCAACCATTGTCTTTAACTTGGGTATTTTCACAGAAGAAACTGGAGGAAAGATTGCACAAGAAGTTAAGATAAACAGCACAGGCAATTCAAGTTTGCAAGGAACAAAGGGTCAGGAAAGGAGACAGTATGGTGAGGTCCTCCCTCCTTCAAAAGGCACAGGATGTTTAGCAACATAGAAATAGTTTTCCCTAGTGTTTTCAACAGATATCAGACTCAGAACTTCTTCCAGTATCAGAAATGAGAATAGGTAACTCCATGTCTGAAAAAATGACGCAAGTCCCAGGAATGCATACTCTTCCTCATCATTCCACGGGACAGGTAAAAGATATTTTTAAAAAGCTAAGGACAGGTAAGTCCTCTCAGAAACAAGGAAGAGAGCAATAGGTTATTGTAGGGCTACATCAATAAGTAACTTTATTGCAGAAATAACCTTATGTTATCTCTATGTATTTATAATTCTGAGCATGAAGCAAATACAGCAGGCGCTTATTGCACCTATGAATGACACAGACCCATTTATCCATTCTTTGTAAGTACATTTATTATTTATGGCTTATGCCACTTCCAGTCAATGGAGCAAGGTATTTGGGGGTTTTGTTTGTTTACATTTGATGGCAGAATTTGGGCCACGTCAGGAAACACAGCCCACAGCTAACATGTATAACCACAAAGCAAAAATAAAAATTTCCTTATTTAATCTCTAGTTATAACATATGAAAACATAGAGGAAAGATTCTGCAGCTGAAAGACAGAGCTAGGCCAACAGGTTCATTATGCTTAACAAGGATACTTCCGTAAGAACTTGTTCACAGTTAGGATTCAGGGAAAATACTACTACTTCCATGGGAGAACAAAGTTTTTCAAAGCAGCAATAGAGGATCACAACCATCAGCCAAATTTTGACAACACAGATTCCTCAAAACTACAAAAAAAAAAAAAAGTGAAAACCAAAGTGCAACTGTTGTATTAGCTGTTATAATCCCTTTCATTGCTCTGGAAAAGAGACTGACAGGAATTGTTTTAGGCATCTCTAGCCTTCTTCCTGTTAAGTGTTTTTCACTGCTGACCTCAGTTCTGAAATTCTCACACCCTTTCCCAAACTAAGCCTCCATTTTTTTTGATCTATGGCTGCATTCCTCTGGTTTTTTTCCCCAGGATGTGGAGAGGAGAGGGTCAAAGTGACAGGAAATGAATAGCTGTTATCAAATTTTCATCATCCACAATTATATTAGAAGGCAGAGTAGTCATCTTCTATCTTATTGAGAAAATTAATTACGTAAAGAATAGTCTGAGCCTGGAAGAGGGCCTTTATCTCATTAGAAGTTATAATGAATGAGGTAGATCAAAGGTCAGCACAAGCCAATGGCTCACTGACGCAGGGACAACAGAACCAGTGGCCTTGACCTAGCTAGTTCGAGGCAAACTACTCACAGGATGTCCATAAACCAAGGAACAATGCATCAAATCTCACTATTGTTTTTTGTAACAGACAGGTGCAGCTCACTTGGAAGTTGATTCAAGCACTCTAACTATAGCAGATATATTTAATGAATAGGATAACTTTCATTTGGCCACCAAAAAAAAAAACAAACCAGGAACAAAAATTAATCTGTTATAAATACTTTAAACGTAATAACTGTTTGGCAAGTGACAGGGCACTAAGGTAGTTATAGATACAATTTATTTGGACTGAAGTATATATTGGTGCTTATAAGGTTAGACTGACTGCCAGTACAGAAAGGATAGAATCTTAGTGTAAATATATAAGGGACTTTAAGAGGATTACCTGCACAGATTTACCAAACTGAAACAGCTCAAGATTAAGGGCAAAAATCTGTGGTTTCCACAACAACTAGGACTTTATTGATAAGAAAGGAGAAGTTATGTTTAAATTACCAGCTGATACACTACTGGGAAATATGAAGGTACAAAAGGATATTGAATAAATAATTCATGTCCTTCTGCATTTGTTAATAAATTTAGTATAGATAAACATTATGAAGTGGGGGACCAAACATCCAAAAGGAAATATTCTCCGATGTCAAAATGTACTTAAAGAAGTCTGCGTTTTGCTGGACACCACTTTAAAAACCACACAAGAGTCACCAGGAATGTGATTCATGGATATGGTATGGTACAAAAAACTTCCAAAAGGAATTGAGCTGCTGCCTTTCCTCCACTGCTTTCAGGGGCAGCCGACACAGCCTCACCAAGGCAGCAAATTCCAGTGTAGGCTTCCTCAAGCCTCCTGCCTCCGGGCTTCCTACCCCACTGCTGCCCACGCTCCAGAAGCACAGCCTGGACACTCAGACGGCCTTTAACTTGCCTGGATGTAGAGCTGATAATCCTGAATTTTAACTATAGAGCCTTTCCGGCTCTTTCAGTCAAACTCGAGGTTCACAATGGTCCCTTCTGATTTCACATTGTATGAATCCTCTCCCTCTAGACAGCCACTTCCCCTCTATCCGGGTGGGGTAATGACTCACCTACCTCTGTGAATCAGCAGAACCTGCTTAACCCTTTCCTGAGGCACGAACAGCTGCAAATAGGGTGGTGTTTCAAACAAATGTTTCTGCCAACCATAGGGAGCACACTGGAAAAGGTGAAGATAGCCTGAGGTAAGAGATGAGAGAGGCTGCTTCTGCTCATTAGGAAATTTAAAGGCAATTTTTAGAGGTATAAATGCGTTCCATGATAAAGATCATGGAAGAAGTCTAAACCTTAACCCCATGGTTCACAGAAGCCTGAGAGATTCTAAACGGGGACTTCTGAGAGAGTCTAGGTGTAAAACAAAGGCACAGGCCTCCGTACTTACCTGTGTGAATCAGCTTGCAGAAACCTTCTTGTCTGCTAGTCTTAAAAGTAGATTTTTTTTTAAAATATGGAATTTTACACCATAAGATCGAAAAATAAGTAGAATGAGTACTCTCTCTAGGCCAAGATTCCTATTTCAAAAGTAAGAACAGTAAATAGAGAAACTAACTAAAATCAGCCACTGGTTAACATAAAGACAGAATAAACATTGCTTGAGCTTCAGTGAGCTATGAGCTTTTGTTCCACTCGTTATATGTGATGAGAAATAAATACCATCTTACATGGTATATTTGCATTTAAATGGGTGCGCTCTGTGAAAACTATTATTGTACATATTTGGTTACATGTACAGTGTAATGTTTATTTAAAGGCTCACAAAAATACACTTCAGTTGCCTGAGAGTGGTGTAATTGTGGTCAGATGGCATGATTTAATTTGAACTTTTGCCCAGCAGTCTCCAATATGTAATAGATCATTTACAGGAGCATGTAAGCAGAACAGCGCCGAAGGAGCCAAATGGAAAGCAGCCTTATCCCACACGCCAAAGGTGTAATAAAATACCGACTCTGTACTTGGTTGGCAAGGGCAGCTGTAGCCGTTCATTGTAATACCCTCAATAAGTATGGTGAGAGCTGGGCAATAGTTCAGAGCTACTGCTCTCCAGATGGCTCAGAACAATACTGAGTTCAAGAATACATATTTCCACGTAAGACTGCTTGCTGCTAGCTGTCGTGCATTTCTGCCACTTGCAAATAAAACACTGGGAAATTTCCTCCCCACCCTGCTTTGGGCAACTTCAGCCTGTATTACTACCCGATTCTGAGCCATCTAGTCAGCAGTTGTATTTATGTCGTCATCTGACATATTGTAAAGTAGCGATTTCTCCTTCCTAGGCCGAACTTTGGTGAAGAAACCTAATGCAACTGATAAAACAGTTAAACACATAAATTTGGCAACTGATGAACAAAAATCCAATTAAATACTCTTCTCCCAAGAAGAAAGCTTCCGTTCCCTCCCTACCAGACGCTAACTCGGGTTTTCACATTATTTTCCTCTATACAGATTTCGTCAGGCTTCTCCACAAAACTAGTATTTTCACAGTGAAGTATTCTTGTATAAAAAAATAGATACAAGCCTAATTTGTGCTGTGAAAGGGGAGCTGATTCTTCAACGGCATTATAAAGGACACCTGAACTTGCTTTAGTACACGTGGGGTCCTGTTCAAGCTGCCCAAGACTCCAGTCAACAGGCCTGAACTTGCCAAAAATCACTAAGCACCAAGGACAGACAGGGCTGCAAGAGCGACTGAGAGGAGAGACATCAGTGACAGTTTCAAGCTAGGACTCTTGGGATCAGGTCTGCCAAACAACACTTAAACACTTTCCTTATTCACTGAATTGGAATGCCCCTCTCTGTCACAGCTGAAATCTATTGCCAAAGGATAGCACAGGAGATTTACACACTTCACTTAAAAACACCAGGCTCCTCGTAGGCAACCATCACCGGTTTAGTTCACGCACAAATGCTGCGGTGTGATTCGCCATGTGGTGGTTGTGCACATGCAGAAATGTTTAAGACAGGTTTATACAGAAGCTAAGGGAGGCAACAGAATTAAAATCACCAACTGCATTAGCACAGATCTAGTAGGAATACTGCTTTGGACATTTTTTTTGGCATCCATTACTTTGAATTTAACTAAATACCAGCTTCTGGCATCTTAAAAGTTTCTCCCTTCCTTGCTGCTCCCCACCTAGAGTCTTACACAACACACATGGACGCATGTGACTGTATGTCACGAGAGGTCAGCTGGACTGAGGGGAGACGTAAAAATCAAGGAATCAGAGAAATGAAATCTGTTGTTATGAAAATATCCTAAATATTACAGCTCTCAAGGAAACAGCTGCAGCAAACGAGGCACCGAGAGAAGCATGGTTTCTAAACAGACCAGAGAGATTTTGTGAACATGGCTAGATTTGTACAATGTTGTAAATCTAAACGTGCATTTTCTCCTTATGCAGGTCCACTTTCTTTCAGAGACAGAAAAGAAATGCTGAGCGCACAGCCCTGCCTTTTTCAAGCCTTTTCAACAGATGGAAAGAGCCGAAGAAACATGCACTCTCTTAAAACTCACACGGTTTCTACATGTAAGTGTGAGCCTCGAACAAAGTATTTATGTGGTTTAGTTAGCAGCAGCTTCTGCGAGAGAACTGCCAGTTTCCTTCCTGACAATATGGAAGGAAAATAGAGGTACCACAAGGTCATTGCATGCAGCTAGAACAAGCTTTGGGAAATGCATCTAATCTCTTAAAGAATTTCTTATACTCTGTCAAATGGTTTGAGGCAGTTTAACGTCCCCTGGCACACCGGGCACTGGTGGTGCCTGTGCTCAGGTAGCTTAGAGCTCTGGCTGACATCTTCTGCCAAACCGATGCCACCTTCCAGGGAAAAGGCTTTTGACTTTAGAAATGTCATGCAGATCAGCTGGTACCCAAGTAAGGTAATAGGGGACTACCTGCAGATGGGTGTCATCAATCATAACTGTGGTCACAATCTTGTGTAAGACCAGGCTAACGAACACTTCAGTGTGGTTCATAGAATTTGCCTCGATCGGAGATAATCTTTGAGGTAAGTGCAATACTCCATATAGCAAAAAGCAGCTAAATGACAGACTACCCAGGCCACAAGGAAACAAAAAGTCCCAACCACCTCTCATGAGGAGGCAGAATCTGACCTGTGTGGCCTGCTCTGTCACACTAGCATTAAAAAAAAAAAAAAAAACCCAAAAACAAAACCCTAAAAAACCAAAAGCAGTGGATTATGCCTTGAATCACGTCTACTAAACACACAGTTCTTCCTCCGCAGGACCCCTCAAGCAGGAACAGTGCAGCAGTCACCAGACAAAAGACACCAACTCGGACTTTTTACAAGGACAGAAAAGCAGTTTCTGAGGCCATCGGGAGAAGGGTGCGGTTTGCGGGGCAGTTATCAGAGCAGGGAACAATACACTGAGCTGGCAAGTCCTATCTCTTGCCTTTCATCAGGAAATAGCAGCTAGTTTCCTTATTACCAGCTGCCTGGGCAACTCATTTAAGCTTCTTGGGAAAGCAGAAGAACAATTAAGCTGGGAGTAACTCCCTTGAAACACGGAAGATGCAGCACACTCACTTATCCATATCTGAACAGCTCGTCAAATGAGGTTTAAAGAAAGATGACCTTTGATTTAATGCTAATATAGTCAATGGTCTTTGAATCATTCCAGGAGTGAATAATAATAATAATAAAAAAACCCCTCGAGCACAGCAAAGGGCAGTGTTAAAGGCAAAGTAAACCAAAGCTTGGCCCAGTTAACAGGTTCACATCTGCACATGTTTTACCACAACTGAACAGTGAATACACAACCAGCAGTGAATAGGCTGAATGCCTTCACAGCTCAACAGCCTCTTCACTTTAATTTCAGCACAGAGCAAGCGTCAGCTTTTTTGACCAAAATACCATTTTGCTGAATTCCTGGCACATGCCAAGAAGCCCACCTCAGATTGCTGGGCTCTTCCTGTTTGCTTTCACCTGGAAGGCGATATAGCCAGACATCTTTTGGACATGCGATGACAGTTTCTGCATTTGAGCTCCTTTCAACTCTTTTGACAACGGACCCAGGTTGTCACAGCCTCTCCCATTGACCCCACTACTAAACCAGTGTTTTGCTGCCTTTTATGAAAGCTGAGTGGATGCATCAATAAGTGAAACAGATAAAGAAATAAATGCTAGCATTTCATGCCCTCAATTAGACACTTGAATTAGGAAAGTCACAGCAGGCTCGAAGAGTTTTTCAGTACTATCCTCTTAAAAACGAGTTTGTATGAGCATATGCAAATATTTACCCTCAATCTAGTTCTGAATGCATTAGCAGGGTGTTTCACAGGGAAGGCGATTGCTTCACTCACTGTTTCCTGAAGAGGTTACAGCAATCCACCAAGGTTCCAGCAATTAAACCCTCACCTGGACCAGCCTGCTCTCAGCAAGGGGCGACAGCCCAGCAGGAAGCCCTCCCCAGCTATTGCTCTCCCACCTTCACACTCCACTTAGTGCCCCAATCTAGAGAAGGCTGGGCAAAGTACTTGCTGTTTTTATTTCTTCTCTTAAAAAAACCCCAAACCAAAAACCAAACAAATTTACAGAAAAAAACCTAGAATTTTAAATCTCAGAAGAGCAATTTCAATTACCTTATAAATAATTACATTCAACCTTTTAGTGCTGATTACAAAGTATTTTTTAACCATGTGCTTCAGAGAAAACTGCATTACTTTTACCTCCAAGGAGCACACCCAGTCACCACTTATTTTTACACCTGCAATCAATTTTGTTCACTAATATTTATATTTGTGCTTGATAATCAGGGACACATCCACAGTATTTGTGCTTGCAATTAGCACTGCCTGCAGTGAGGGGGAGGCTGATCCTAACAAATTAAATAATGAAACCTAAAAGCACAGCAGGGAAGGACTTTCCGGAACAGCATTAAGCCATCTTCAAGTATTAACAACAAGTATCTTTTAGCATGAACAGGCAGCTGGGTGATTTCAGAGGGAGCTGCTTTAACGAGAAACACAGCGTGACATTGGGATGGAGGTAGGAAACTACACGCAGAGACAGGGAGCGGGAGGTTTCCTGATGGTTTTGGTGGAGCTGAGGGAAGTGTGGAACTGGATGATTCGATCTGACATGGCCTGTGCCGGTCTCTTGGCTCGGCCTGGCCCAGAGCAGCGTGACCTTTTTAGCCTTGCTTACATCAACTCAATTCTTGTCCTGATCGGGTACACGGTGGCTGCCAAGGAGAGGGGCATGCCAGCGTGCTTACATCTCACACGGCCTTCAAAGTACATTGTTGGTGAGGCACAATTCCCAGGTCAGGCAGTAAGCAAGGAGAGAATTAGGAGGAGGGTCAGCTGCAGTCCTACCTGACCTCAGCTCTGATGCGCTTCTCTGAACTGTTAGGCTGGCAAATACAGCCAACTTTCTGCTTTGCTCCCTGCTTACAGTGCACTTGTGAAAGCCGAGATTTAGCCATGTTCCACATATGATGAGACTAAAACAATCTCTATCACCTCAAAGTCACCTCTGATGTTTAACCAAACATCAGTTGTTGTTACAAGGGCTGTTACTTGGTGTGATTTTCAGTAACTCCAAGAAAAAAAGCAAGATACTCTATTCAGTGTCTAAACTGCAAGAAGAATCAGCTAAAAATACAGTGATCCGTGCTAAGACTGTTTCTCTCACAACAGAGCTCACTTTGGGTTTTTCTCTAACACACTTTAAACTAGACGATTGCCTGCTTCCAATGTGTAAGTCAAAGTATGTACAACAAAAGGAAACTTGGGATTAAGGGAGCAAAATACACGTTTTCAGATGAAATGCTAAAGGCTCTGGGTCTTTCTTTGAAGCCACAAAATGCAACTGCAGATGTATCTTCTAGATTCACATTCATTGTAGAATGCTTGGGACAACAAATTTCACAGCATAGCAACCAAGCTCAATATACAGAAATGGAAACAAGCCAGCTGAAATAAACACCGGGAAACAGTTATTTGTTTGTTTATTTAAGCAAACATAAAACTATCCATTTGCAAATCTCATTAGGTTTGCATAACTTTCATTTCTATTATTTGTTACCTTTTACCAAGTCTTATTATCTCCCAGCGGCCGAGCAGGTAGAAGCAAGTAGAATGACCAGTCCCTTCTTTAAATGATGTTAGGAAGCTTCAAAATAACAGCATGGCTTATTGGAATGGACACATACAAACATGAGTTGCAGAACAATAGATATATATCTTTCTCACTATATGTATGTAAACATAGATTGAAATAAAAGCAGGGGAAAGCTTTCAATTTGTCTAGTGATTTTTCAGTAGGCAAGGAGGCATAATTATGAGGAGACCGCTAAAGCATTTAGAATGGCATAGCTTATTGGCTCAAGCTCTAGGAAGAGGGTTTTTTTTTTTTTCCTTTTTACTTACTGTTACAGTCTCCTCATTTCAATCTGAGACTATACAGGGGCCTCTACATGGCATAAATTTAATTTACTCTCACGAAAGGCCTAAAGACACTACCAGAACTGTGTGAAGTACACACCAGTGTCCCTAAGGTAAATGGCAGATTTGCGGAAAAAAAGCTGCCACTAAAACTGGGGAAAGTAGCAAACAGTTGTTTCACTAAGCCAAGTATCCTGAAGCAAAATGAAACAAACAGCTACGAACTGCTGACGTGATCTCTTACCAAGTGCAAAATTAAAGTTTCAGTAGACTGAAAAAAGTGAAGTATCAAACAGAGCTATGCTTTTTTGGATGGGTACTGTATTAGAACAAGTTCTTTGCTACATTATTTTCAAAGACAATATTTAGGCCAAAAAGTGAAAAAGCTGCTAGGGCCAAGATTTAAGAAATGCTGTTCATCTTCTAAAAATCCACAGGGGCAAATGAATGACCTTTGTGCTTTTAACTAACTCATGCCACCTTCCAGCACTCAGACTTTTAGATACTTAATCCACTCAGCAGCTCTGTTGAGAGGAGTCTCTACCAAAAGCCTCCCCATTCATTCAGTAACCCTGTTTAAAGTTCTATAGGAAGCATACGAGAGAAACGTTAAAAACCTCACACGCAACTGAGATGAAACTTTAAAAGATGTTTCTTATGTAGACTGCTGCACTGCATGACTTCTGAACGCATTTCCATCTAAACTTAAAACATTTACATGCTATTGATGTTCAATGAAAACAGTTGGAGATGGATGAGCGAACGGTCAGATGAAAGATACCAAAATGTCAGACAGCCTACCGACTGTTGTTGCCATGAGATCCAACAGTCAACATCAGTCTGATAAGCTATCCGACAGGATGGTACAGCCATGGAGATGTCACGACGGTTGGCAACACAAGAGGACATTCAGGCAGGATTGAACAAAATACATATTCTCACACCTTGCTCGAGACCTGCCCTAACCTCATGCAGGGATAACTCTAACCTAAACAAGAGCACGATCTAACCTACTGTGTGCTCATATGCCACCTTTTGATAACACTAATTGAAAGTCAAATTAGTTCTTGTTACTTACCCCTAAGATAAAAATAAAAAACAATAGTTCAAAAATTATTACAGTAGTTATACATATACATAGCAGTGGAATGGATATCTAAAGAGGGAAAAGGTCCGTTTTAATAGTGGTTATGCTCATGTACATTAGAACTGGAACATACACTGATTCATAACAATGTTTTAAAAATACCTGACTTTTAAAGCCTAAGTTTAAGGTTCCCTGCATCATTGCTGGCTTTGACATCAAATCTGTTTTCAGCTGGAATCTTTACTCTTCCCCCCTCTCTTCTCCATCATTTCCCACGGTGCTGTGATCAGTGGCAAACATCTGAGAAGAATTTATGATAACAAATATCGCTAGCTATTCAACTTGCCTACTTTAACCAGTGAGCCATACTTCAAGCAAGTGACATGCTTTCTACTTCCTTCTGCTAAGTAAGGAGTTCTTAAGAAAAAAGAAAAAAAAAAAGAACAAAGGGCTTCAGCACCATTTGTGCAGGAAGGATGAGTAAAGCATGCGATTCATGGGATTAAGGCTTAATAAAGAAACTAGGCATACAGAAGTGGAGAGAAAAAGAGCTTAAAAAGACTGACACAAGAAATTCTGGAATGATCAAAGATGACTTTATAAAGTTTTATCTTAACTTCATTCTAAATATACAGAATAAAAAACGTCAACTTCAGCATTTTGACATCAATCATCTCTGCTAACATCATGAAGTTTAAGAGGGTGGCTTTTCCAACCAAGAGCACGTGCAATGCAATGGGACACTGGAGAATTCAGATGGAATAGCCTTACCATGAGGGACATGCAACAGTTTGTATCCAGTCTGTATTCATTTATATACATTTTGATGATCTTGAAAGTTATGGAAAAAGCAAAACAGCCACCCTTCAAAATAAAGAGTTACCCTTAGGTCAGTCTGAAGTTAAATCAGGAAACGGAGGGTATTAAATCATCAGTTTTGGAAGTAATCTGGATGGACAACATTTGTGTTAAACTCCATTTAACATCACATTGTCCATCCCATATAATACAACTCAGACGTGTAAAGCATTTATACCTTACCTTAACATTTATAAGTTTGTCAATGAAACGTCTGCTCTAATATCCAAATTACTTTCAAAATTAAATAAAAACTTGTTATAGTTGAAAACGGATGTTAAAAAGTCTTCCCCCATTTTGAATAATGCTGATTTTTAAACATATGGAAAGATGTGTCATTTTTCGTGTCTGCTAAAACCCGTTCCAAGGGTTTTTTTTTTTTTTTTTTTCCAAGCTCATTTGGTTTTTTCTTCAGAGTACATCTTCTGTTGCAGTCGTTTGGCATAGCTCTGGGCCATGGAGTTGATTATAGATAAGATAAAATAACAAACCATGACAATCACCAATTTTTCAAACATCCATGATAGCCAGTTTTCCCCCTGAAGAGACAAAGACAAAACAGAAGAAGGAGGAAAATGAAGATTAGTGGACAGCACAATGGAGAATTCTCCATTTTCTGGGTGAAAGGGAAGCGCCTAACCTTTTTTTTTTAATTATGTAATTTATCAAATTAAAAACAGGAACCAAGTGCAACCTGACAGGATTCCTGCAGGTCTTGCTGTAAAGCTGACTTTAGTCCCTTGAAAAACAATGCAGGGGGGCTTGCCAAATACACTGCAGGGCAGGTGATGAATCCTTGATCATTACTAGTGTGCTAGTGAAGCGATTTATTATTCCTGGTATTGTTTTGTCTTTGCTAACAATTCGGAGAGTTCAGATTAGCAACCCCTGACTGTCATCCCCTCCTGTTCATCGCAAAGAAAACAATAAGGTCATTGGCTAACAGTGTTTTTTTCCTAAACTGCATATACTGTGTTATCTTCCAGCTAGTGTCCGATTCTCCTGGTGTCACTAGAAGTTAACGCGATGACCTCGGCAGTCCCACTTTGAGCGTTTTCCACGGCTACTCTTAACTTGTATTTTTTTGTCAAAGGAGGGCAGCAATGCACTGCACAAAAATTACTTCAATGTGCATAAAAGGAATCTGCATATTTAGTTATTCCAGCCTGACCCTCCCTAATTTAGTCTCTTTTTTGGTAAGAAATGGGCAAAGAAACATTTGTAAGAGCTACAAGTATTAAATGTGAAATGTGAGTTAGAGTAATGGATTTTATCTAAAAATGCCTTAGTATCCTAAGGAATTTCATATCAAAGTTGCTCTGTACCCACTGAAAATTCAGGGTATGTTCTTTAAAATACTTTTTTTTTTTTTTTTTAAATTTTTGGTATGAAAAGACACCTCTGCCCCTTTGTACCGGCTCTAAACACCGTATTTCTCTTTTCCTTTCGAACAGTAAAGGGGGGATTTTGTTTCTTATTGGCCATTAAGCCACAGATCCTACCGGCTTCTGAAGTATTGATGCTGCACACAGTTTGTTACCATTTCACATGTAAATGCAACCTTTTCCTGCTTAAATTTCTCTTCGGAAATAAGCATGCTAACACAGAGGCAAGACGTGCCATTGCTCTTGCTTTATCGTTTTCTTTATTCTCCAAGAGGTTTAAGTCCAGTTGCATACAACTACAGTATTATTTTTAATTCCCAGGCTGCTTTTAAAATGAGATTTTTATCTAGTCCCTGGGCCACTGCAGATCTTTGAAAAACAGAATCAAGAGTTACATCGGTAAACCTGACAAGTCAAAAGACAGCTGGAGAAGGGAAAAATTCACTGGGGAGGGAGGCAGAGAGGTTCTTACCTGTGGCACGCCACTGTCGGATTTGTGGTGAAGTTTTATCCTCTGAGCTTCCAAATATTCTTGAAATGGCTTCTGAAGAGAAGGACCTATACTTGGAATAGCACTGATGCAAAGTTCATCCCAGAGAACAAGACAAAATAGGGGAGAAAAAAAACAAAAACAAAAAACAATTTTTTTTTTAAACTTACCACTTTGACCCAAACAGAACAAAGTTCAGACTGAGCTACAGCTCAGAAGGGCATTGCTACTTAGAGAGCAGATAACCACGAAATAAAGCGTATTTCGTCTTTTTAGCTGGTACTTCTGAAAGGGACATACTTCCCCAGATCCTCAAAAAGTGCTTAAAAAGAAAAATATTTCAGAGCAAACCAGTGACAATACACTGCTGGTAACACAGAAAGAAGCTGTGAGCTAGAGCAGTTCCTTAAAGCCAGGGAGAAGCCAGCTGAGGCTGTGCACTGGTGCAGTGCTGAGAATAAAATGAATGACTTCTCAGAAGCCCCACATTTATCACCAGCAGTTCCTGTAAGAACTGGTTTGAACCGATTAATAAGGAAATGACTTGTGCTTGTGTCATCCCTCAGTTAAAAAAGAAACTGCTCGCCCTATGACTTGCCCCTATCTTCTCAAAGAAGACAGCCCCTTTCTCAAACTAAGTCCTTATTAGGACAATCTGTGCGTCATCCTTACCCAAAAAGAATGCATTAGCAAATTCTGCAGGCGCCTCCCACAAGTCAGTGATTAACAAAGGAACAAAGAAGGAACTATGAACCCTGTTCTGAATCATGCCATGGTTTATGGCAGATGACTTGCACAAAGGCTACAATACATCACTAAACACCTTGTTCTTACACTAACGTTCTAAAGATCACAGATACGGTTTTGGAACTCAGAACCCTCCCCTACCTCTAAGGCGTAAAGGTGCTAGCGCTGGCCAGACTCACAGCAGCCTCCAACTTCCATTCTGCAAATAGCACAGCCCGTCCAGACTTTAATCAGAAACAACCTAGGTAACTTTGCCTTAAATCTATGCACCATGCTCTTTAGCAGGAGGTCCAAGGAGCTTTAATACTCGTCACAACACTTTAAAAAAACCCAGACAAACCTTAAATACTATAGAGAAGACATTACCACTAGCAACAACACTAGCTGAGCTGGCGTGGTGAGAACACTCGCACGATCCAAAGGCTCCCAAGGTTTGATCCACGTCCGTGCACCACCACTCCTAACTCCAGCCATGGGAGAGTTCCCATCACTGACAAACGCCATTTAATTTCAAAGAGAACAGAGATTCTAAATTTCTTTTTTTAATTTTAAAGAAATTAATATGGTCTTCCACATTAAAAAAAGTCACCTAAATTTCAACGCTTCAGTTTTGATTCTCTACACTACTACTTCAGGGAGGATTTAGTAAAACACGCTTCAGACACCAAGATACACATAGACAGCTTCAAAAGCTGGTCATCTCTCTGAATGAGCACCGGAGGGGCTAGGTCTCTCAAATTATTTTCCTCAGTCTCCTGATTTCACACAATATTCCCTTCTCCAGGCTAAAGCCCAATTAAAAAATAACAGCTTTCTAATCTTAAGAATTTATGAAAATGCACAGACCGAAGAAAACAAAGTAGCTCACTCTCCTCCACTAAATCTATTTCCTTCAATAGCCAGGGGCAAAGAATTTTTTTGAACATATTTACAAGAAAAAGATTGCTTCCCTCATGATTCACCATCACGATGATACAAATGGGTGAGTAAATTCTGTGCCTGGACTGGTAAAATTTCAGAAAAAAAAAAAAGCAGAGACTAAAGCCCGTCTGTCACACATTTTACACAAGAGTATGTCAACTTGTACAAATGATTTCCAGTTTTTCAGAACCGTCCCTTACGAAGCTGCCCTTATTCGTGGTAAAAATTTTCCTAATGACTCGCTGATCAGTACGAGTCAGTTTTAAAAACGAGTTACATTTTGAGGTTTCTTTTCTTTTTCAGATGACACTTGGAAGCCTGGAAAAGCTACTGAAAGGTAATAGTTTACTTTTAAACTTCTGCCTGATTATGAAATGAATATTTAGATGATGAGAGATGAATGATTAACAGAGTCGTCGTTCAAATGCCTCCATTTTTTTCTGAGCACTGAACTAAGTCAGTGCCCAATTAGCATTAAACAACAGAACAAAGACATGAAAGCCAAGTTCAGACGGATGAAGAGATCCTGGTGCATCAACACTGTATTTCAAAATTTTTTTTGAAATATTCAGCTTTTTTTTTTTCTTTTGTGAGCATGACTAAGAATTCAGTGTATGAGATTCATTTTATTAAAGCTGTTTTGAAGACCTGTAAGATCCTGAATGCAAGGACCTTGGTTTCTAAAAGTCTGCGATGTTTTGCACATTTGCAGAGACTTTAATACTGAAAAAAAGTTGCATAAATTTAAATAGGAAGTAAAATGAGGCAGAGTAACAGCTAGAAAATCATGAATCCACATTTACATCATAATTCTGCGCCACTTAGCGATGACTTTAAGATACACCTTGAAACGGCTGCTGTACTTTCAGGAGTCGAGATGCAAACCGCAGGCGTATTTACACATCCGACTTAAGAACGGAAGATAACCCTGTTTGTAGAATCATCTAAAACCGATTCCTTGCATTTTCCTTTGAGAATCAAGCCTATTGTCTTTCAAATAAAGAATATGAAAGGATAAGAAAATAAAAGGACCTTAGCGCACAACAGAATTTAGCTCATCCACACTTTGTAGTCTCTATCTGCCAAAACAAAACACACCAAAAAAACCCCACACAACCTGCTGTCCCTTCTTAAAGGCTTAACATGTAGGTCTCAGTGAGCTGCTTAAGGACTGCAATTTAAAATAAAATAAAATAAAAAAAAGGTCTGTCAAAATAAGCAATGAAATACATTTCACTAGTTATTATCATTGTTATTAATGAATTTTGCAGTTAATCGGCAACAAGGATGCACTGCTGGGAAGAGAGGTGCTGTTCTTGTGTACTCTGTCCTTTCAACAAAATTTACTTGAAAAAACAAAGAGACTAGCTACACTTTTACCATAAGATTCAGGAAAAAATGCTTTGGATTTTTTTTTCTTTTTGGAGGAAAAAAAACCTCTGAAGAAATTTTGATTTGAAGAAATTTTACAAACAGTTAACACTAAACACTGATTTTTGTTTTAATTCATTCTGATTCTCTGCTAAAATTGAATGTTTCACAAGGAATTGAAATTGAAAACAGACTTCCAAAAAATTGCACTAGCCTTTGGTGCAGCCTAAATTCCTTAAAATCATAACATTTCAGTCAAAAACATTACTTGCATTCTAATACTACAACATAAACACCCATTAAGAATTTTACCTCACTGAACAAAACACTGTTGAAGCCTGTTTTCAGAAGTATCACCTGGCATTTGTCATTAAACAGATGCATCTTTGATTTTTTTTTTAATTAAGAGTCACTATTTCTATCCAAATGAAAAATTATACAGCTTTTTTTTTTTCCAACAAATAAACCAAAACTTCACACTTATTTGAAGCACCACGCTACAGAGATTCAGCAAAGCTGTTCCAGGATGAGTTTAAAAATTACACCAACTATGTACAGATTCTGATGGTATGAGTCCTAAAACTTCTCCTCCAGTTACAGCAAAACTGTGTTTATTAAAATACACCGTACAATTCATTAATTTGCTTTTCAAAGAATGACTGTCAATATTTGAACCTCAAATGCACGGCACTAGTCACAAAGTGGTAGGAAAGATTTTGGGGAAACTTAGCTTTTTAACAGAATCTTTGGAACTACAGGTTGGAGTTTTCTCAAATGCACGTGGATGAAGCACCACACCAGCAGCAGGAAAAAAAAGAAAGCATTTTCCCTATGCCAGCTTAACCAAACAGTAGAAAGTTATTCAGCACTCCAGTCAACTGTATTTTTACTAATATTAAAAATACTTCTTTAAAACCATTTCATCATTATATTTGCACTTTGGAAAGGCATATTTTTCATCTTACGAGATCTTTAAGAGTGCAGGCTACTCTTGAGTTATTGAAATTTCATAACCTGTGCTTTTAGAGTTTGTGACCACTCCACTAATTACAAGCTGTGCTAAATGCTGAAGTACGGCTCTCTATCAAATGCTGCATTTTTGTATGATTGCGCTAACGTTTCACAAAAAAAAAATCTATCAGTCCACAATGTAGGATATAAAGTTCCCATCTTATAAAAGCCTCTGTGCATGTGCATATTCGCCTGCTTTTTCAGAGAGAAATGTTAGAATTAGCAAGTATTTTCAAGGAACACGAAAGTTGCCGTTGTAGACCCAGATTGTAGGAACATTAATATGGTGGGGTTTTCACTGCTGACGAAAGTTTCTCATTTCTAAGAGGCCTCTATCAGCAAGTGATTAAGCAGCTGATTAAAAAGTTCTTAAACTCCATTTATTTTGATGGAAGTTAAAAATATAAATAGGAAGTTCAGTGGCATTCAGTTCTCAATTTTATACCCTATCCAGCAGCTCATAGGAACAACGGGAATCAGCCCCCCAGCTGTGATCATGAAGAAACATTAAGCACGGCAGGTTTAAAACCATGGAAGTCCATTTTATCATGGAAATCATAATCTGAAGGGAAATAAGAACCATCATAATTGAAGAGATGGTGCAAACAAGCCGCCAGGCTCCCAGACTGAAACACACCGAAGCCCTGCTTGGAAAGGTGATGCAATATTGAGTCACAACCCCATTTTATGGATGATCTCTCTAATATCCACAGCTGTTAATTTGGAAAAACCGTTTAACTGTTAACACGGGGACTGATTTTGTCAGACTCTCTGGCAAGCACACTGTGTCCTCCTCCGGACACTCTCAGGGTCTGGGGACAAACAGTGTCGCATGCACTTTGCTCAGATTCAGCCATTTGGGCTAGTCAGGCTATAGAAAAACATCCTTTCAGGAAATGCCAGCACTACAATTCAAACTGAAGACAACAGTGAAAGAAATTTTGAAGCAACAGAAAACCAAACTGTGAGGAAAACGTCATTGTGCGTTTTGTCAGCACAAACCCTGCACGCATTCCGTATCTCACCCCGCCGTCCCGAGCAAGCGTGGCCCAAGGCCAGAGATTATCTCCTTCTACAAAAAAGGGAGTTAAGTGGCACCGAAGAATGTGACAAAGGAAGGAGGGAGCGTGCTGGCGTGGCTTCTTCCCTCCCAGTACCTCCAACTCTTTTTTTAATGATTTATTTAAATCAGACTAGCTATTGACAGCTAGGCCAGAGGGCCAAAGCAAAGGCTTTCACCTTCCAAACAATTATGCAAAACATCATTAAATCATCACACCCAACACCCATTCCGCCCACACAGAGTTTCTCTGTACTAGATTCACGTTTCTACATTCCCGTCAGAACACAAGAAAAATCCATCCTGAAGCTCAAAAGAATAAGGCATTTGGTAAGAGGCCCCACGGTCGGTTATTTTAGCCATCCCTCCCTCAAAAGCCACCGGAAGTTTTGCTCCAGCCCGGTATCAACTTCGTTGAAAGTTAGACATTTTATAAACTATCGAAAAATAGATTCCAGCGGAAATATCTTTACGCCACTGGACAATTAGCAAAGCTGATTAATTTGTGTACTGTGTTCACTGTCTAAACAGAGCACCTTTCTTCCTGCAAGTTATCTGAACCTTCAATGGTTAATTTTTTTCCAGACAGTGATCTAAACAGGCTTAACGGTTAGTATTTTAATGAGCTGTCATTTCCTGTGCTGATAAAGATTCTCACAGTATTTAAACCATCCATTTCCCTGAGGCTTCGCCAATACCAGGACGGGGCGCAGTGACTCAGAGTGGACCTCAGACTCCCCGCCTGACTCAGCCCTGATAGATGATGCTGCAGCAAACCTGGACCCTGGCTCAGACAGCAGTCGCAGCAGAACCTGCGCTATCTCGGAGGGAGTAACCACAGCCTTCAGCTTCTATCACCGCCACTTCGGCCTCAGAGCATTTGGTGAAACTTAGATGTTATCTGCGTTCAGTGTTGTAAAACTGCAGAAAATAAATCTGGTTTATGGTCAGGATCAACAGAAACATTTTGGGGGTTAAAAGGCTACTTGGCAGATTCACTTGCTTTATGAGACGAAGAAAGAAAGAATCTTATTTGAAGATTACTAAGCTAAAATTGTTACACGTTTGACGTCATTTATACCTGGAGCTACGCTCCAATGCCCACGTTAACCAAGCTGTCTGCGAAACATTTTTTTTTTCTTGGGACATTCTGCTACATTAAAATCAATGCTTTCAAAAACAGGAATTGCAACATCTCTGAACTGCTGGTTCTGAACTCTGCTCAATATTGCTCTTTGTAAGGAAACTTCTGTTTGTATTTTAAAGACATATTTTTGTACACAATTTAGAAAAAAAAAGCTTGCTTGTTTGGAGTTAAATCCTACAAGCCTTTTGCAAATAAACTTTTATAATTCTGTTGTGATCCACTGGAAGGTTTTCAACACCAAAGCTACTCAAATTTCATCCACATCTGTGTCCCTTTCAAGACACTAAAGCCTTTTTTGTGCAGAGCTGATCTATTGTGTACGGGGTGTATTATGAGGGCACAGTCCCACAGGTTTCTGGTATACCTGTGGGAGGAGAGCCATTGATTTATCGCACCAAGAAATGTCAGGTGTATCGGTCTAACCTTCCAGAAGCATTTCTCTCAGGAGATTTTGAAGTCACTGCTCTGTTAGCCATGTTCTCAGCCACTTCAGGTTACTTTCAGTTGAAATCTACTATACAGGTTTTATTTTAAATATTGACTGGAACCTATTTTTCAAAATATCCCTTAATGAAGACGCTAGTTCAACAGGGTATGGACTTTCGGGCATACATGCAAAACAAAGGTCCACCAAGTCAGAAGGTGTGGTTGGCAGAGCGGGCCTGGCCCCTTCGATGCTGGCTTGCCCAGAGCAGAGTGATATGAAGCAGTGGAGATGAGCTGGCAGAGGCCACGCTACGGGGTCATACCCTGCTGAAGGCCCCCCAGAACCCCAGGCAGTCACGTGGCACAGTGTGAATCAAAAAAAGGGCTCTTCCCACCCCAGGACAACGGATTTCTGGTGCAGCCCTTTCTATCACTGTAGCTTCCTGACTTACACTCTAAAGAAACAACCTAAACCTATATTGTAAACTATTTTTGAAAAAAAAAAAATACAATCTTTAAGCAAAGTTTCCAGTTACATCAGTCACCATGATTTCATTTGTACTTTTTTCGTGAAAAGGAACACCACGCTCCTTACAAGAATGAACTGAGATTAAGTTGTGAAGCAAAGAATTATGGCACAATAAATAGCAGCAAACTGGTTTGTCAAGGCAATGGTTCAAGTACCTGCTACCAAAAAACTGTTTTTCCTTGAAGACATGCAATCATTCAAACTGGCCTGCATAGCTGGTAAGCATGAAAATTTGTTCCACAAAAACCACCGGGTTAAGAAACCCTTCAGAAGCGCTGATATTTTGGGGTAGGTTTTCAGGTCTGAGTTTGTTGAATTACACTTCACACTATTAACACGTCTTACCCATAGAACACGGCACTAACATATTAACTTTTAAAAATCTGTGGAAGTATGCAATTTTTTTACATGCATTTCACTGGCTTCTATTTGAACTTCCAATTAGTTTATTGACTGACTTCATTAATTGAATAGATTCGTCTCTACTTCTCTTAAAATCAGCAAGGCGTCATTTGCTACAGGCAGTAGTTCACTCATTTTGCTAAGACGACGGCATGCCTGCTCTATCACATGAGCACTTCTCAGTGTTCATGCCTCCCCTCTGAGTAACTATCGCAGCCTCTGTAATTAAGACCTTCCGCAGCCTACGTGAGTTTATTATTAACCTCTCTGCCCGAAGGGTGGGATTTGTCCAAAAGGGATGCAGCCGTACCATTTGCCACTGAAGTTCAGATGCGTCTGAGGTGAAGGCCACGCGCTGCCCACTGCTATACAAAACATGTTTATGAATTTTTAGATGTCTGTTGAAGTTCTACAGTTATTAGCTCATTTTCACAAAATATGAACAGAGCATGCTGAATTACAAAAAAAAAAATTAGATTTTTGTTGTTGTTGTTCTGAACATTCACCCAGAATTGATGGCAGACAGTTTTGTGGATGGTGTGTGCTTTGAGAACTATTTCTTTTAGTAGTTTTCTGGGAATTCTTAATCCTCATTTGAAACTGCCACTTCAAAAGAAAATATGATCGTGCTTAAAAGCAATATACTTAGTGTGACTTCATAGAGAATCCTGCAGCTGTAGGTAAAAAAAATTAAACGGAAAGATTTAAGAGCCAAAAGAAAACCCACAACACACGTGATAATTAAACATTTTAAATGGGCTAGGTTTGGCCTAAAACCAGCATCAAAGTATTTTACACGGATGATCAGTAAGTTAAACTCTTCTTCAAGCGACAGAATACAAGACAAATCTCTTACAATCTTTCCTCACAAAAGCTTACGAACGTAATACAACCTGAGAGAAAACATTATCCTCTTCTAGCATTTTTGACAGCAATAATACAACTTTAAACTATTAACTGGTAGAACAGGTTGATAATTACCAGCCTCATGTGAGCTACCAGTATCTTTGTAATCCTCTTCAGCTTTGATTTCAAGACTCTTGCTAGCTTCAGTTTCTTAAATCCATCCACCTCCCCTTCTCTTCAGCTGGCTCTGACCTTGTTCCTTCTGACATGGCTTGCTGCAGCACAGCTGCCATTTGCCTTGCTGCTGCCAACAGCCACCCTTCCTACCTGCTCCTTGTTGGTACACTAGCCCCCACCGATGTCTGTGACATTTTCTTGTAAACAGCTTCTTAATTTCCTGCCACATTTTCTTTTCCTTTTCTTTCTACAGTTAATTAATAGAAGGAGTATTTTGTGATCCTTTTGTAATGGAGACCTAGACAAAATGGTAAAATCAAATTACCCGAAATGACATTAAAAAGCCTGGTTATGGCAGGCTTAGTGTGCAATGCCAGCAGCATCCAGTAACAGAAGTAAACAACTACTGAGCTACGGGCAAGGTCTGCAGGTGAATCATTTTTGCTTTTTGACTAAGACTCATGTAGTTATCGAGAAATTCTCTCTGGCTTGTAAAATCAAATATTCTCAGACTTTATCTCATAACTTGATCTTCTGTCTAGATTTTAGTTATCCTGTGCATTAATATGTTCATTATTTTAAAGTATTGTGCTTAGACATTTCCTATTGTGTAAGAACAATATCCCAGACAAAAAAAAACAGTCTTAAGTCATTGTGTCGGACAGAATTTGATTAAAATAAAGTTACCGACCATTAAATAGAACTATATTTTAATTTAATAATAAGGGATTTAATGCAAGCTATTGTTTAACATGTTTTATACTCCACTCTAAAAGAAATTAATGAGGTAATGCTAGCAGACAGCTTGAGAAAAGTCAAGGATACGGGGCCACTCCAAAAATCTTACTGTCTCCCGAGAACATTTTTTAACTCTGACATCAACCATCTAATAAAATCTGAATCCAGCAGAGGTCTTGTGAATGTATTCGAAGTAATTCGATGCAAAATTATCTCCAAGACAGATGAAGTAGGAAAAAACTACTAGTTTTGGCTCAAAGATTTGCAGGAGAGTAAATCTTTGGAAATATACCTGACCTAGTAGCAGAGCTGATCAAAAGTTAGTAATAAATTGTCTGGCGTGATTGATACTAAGAAAAGCTAACTAATGATGGTTAAAAGAAGCCACATTTCTCTCTTTTTTTTTTTTCCTTTTTTTAAAATATTCAAAGCAACAAATTAATTTTGAAGTTTGTTACAAACCAGACACCCAACCAGAAGGTCAGGACGTAATAAAGTCAGGATTTGTTTCATTAATGAAACGAAACACCCTAGAACGTTTCTTCTGACACTCCTTTTTCTTTGTAAAGCATTACTACTTCAAGTTTACATATTTTAAAAGGAATTATTTCCAGACATTCCTCCCCTGAAACTGTTCTTGAGGAGTGGGGCTTTTCGTTTTTCATGTGAAAATAGTTATTACGGTTTGGATAGCAAAGTGTCAATCAACTTGCCCCATATAACAAGTGAAAGACCTTGGAAAAGTAGAAGCACCTTAGAATTTATTTTATGGATCCATATTAGGTATTTAGTTTAAAAAAAAACAAACCAACAAAACCCACAACAATAAAGCTTTCTATTTAAATATTGGAGACTCACATTTAAAATTTTAAACCTGCATCCCTGACATTAATCTGATCAGTGTACTGAAAACAGGCAGTAGCTTCCCCCCCAAGAACACAATTGTTCCTTTGAACAATTAAGCATGAATTTTTTATGAAATCCATATGATTTGATCTAGTTGCCTACATTTAAATTAATTAAGTCGCATACTTTGTTTGCATTCAAGCAGTTTATGAAACTTCTGCATGTTTAGAGAGGCACTGTTGCGATGTTGTTTGCTAGATTACCAGGCAGCAAATGTTAACATCAACAATGGATTTTAAAATTACACAGAATTTCAAGACTGAACAGGTAGATATGAGGCAAAAATCTAACACTTCATCATCAGTGTCCAACCTTCATTCAAACCCACTGAGACAACATGCAAGTATGTTGGTTTAATTGTCTTTTTTTCCCACCCTAACTGTTGTTAGATGGGTTTTTGCTTAGTTTTCTTGTTTTAATCTGAGATTTTCACTTAAATAGTAATCAATTACTAAAGAACTAGGTCTAAAAAAAAAGACAGGCTTCCTCAAAATAGGAACAGTTTACCCATGAAAACTGTCATTTCTCCTATGAAAAACCAAGTTTAATAGAATGGAGATATAACTACACACCAAATTTCTCATTCTGACATTTTATGAGAGATTTAGTATTTTAAATGTATAAGGTAGTTCAAATTATGGAAGATGTTTATTGTCATCTTGGGACGCTGCATAACTCACAACAGTTCTTTCATTTCTCATCTCAGGATCACCCAACAACATTGAAGAAAGTCCATAAAAACCCAGTCTATTTGCAGCTAAAAGCGTAGCGATCTATAATTGGAAGAGCCGTATCACATTTCTGGGTGAAAGTTCATTGTTGGTAGTATATACTCAGGCCATCTGACCTCCAGTGCTATTATGTTTCTTGAAGTACTTGAAGCCCTTGAGGTGAGGAATGAAGTTGCAAATAAGGCCTAAATTATGTGTTGGCCAAAGCTTGCACTTTGAAGCAAGGCACAATTCTCAGCACATCTAATCTGACCCCTCCAGTATTTTTCCACTTAATGAGTGATGGTATTACTGTGTTAAAGAATTACTCACCCGATTAGGGACACCATCTGCTCCACTATATGTTTGCTGAATGTTATAATAACGAAAAGTTTCTGTAGGAAGGAAAACATCAGTTAGAGAAACATTTGATCAAAAGGGAAGCGGAGACAATGGGGTACGACAATTGATGTTCCTTTCCAACCAGACAGCTTCTCCAGCACTCACACGTAGTTTTCCCTTCTCTCTTCTTTCAAGATCTTTATTTTTCAATACTCTCTTCAAAGAGAGGCAGGAGAGAGAAAAGCTGTTTACTTTATTATTCTATTTCCTCATAGATTTCATTTCTTGCAATGTTTCTGTAGCCTGTGTTACTAACCATTCGCATCCTCCCCAAACTTAAATTCCCAGAAGCTCAGGGTCACTTTACTCCATCAACAATGTCTTAATGGAAAAACAGTCATCGCCGTGCAGAAAAACTCACATCCCCTTACACAAACACACGTACTTAAAGATCACAGAAGTGAAAAATAATATATCTTTTAGTCATGTTTAGTTCATGTGCTTCAGACAGAAACATAACAAAAAATACTTAGTGAAGAACAAAGTAAGAGCCATTGGGTACCTGTCTGTTCAAAAAAACTTAGATTGTCACTGTCTCTGAGGCAACAGACTATTTGGAACAGAGTAATTTCAATAAAAGACACTTCTGTAACACAGAGCTTATTTTGCAGAAAATCCAAATGTCCCTAATTTTACCACTCCCCTTCTCTTCTAACACAAGTTAAAATGTTGCTAAAATAGCCTTCGCTAATTCCACTTTTGTCATATTTGACAGCTCATTCGCTTGCACAGAGTGAGCAAGACTGCGTGTAGATGCATATACACACACAAACAGTTCCCACAGCCTCCTTAAGTAAATTTAAACATGATCTAACGAGAACCGCATTCACTAGTCTGGAAATAAGGGATGTGACTAGAGCTACGCAAAATGATTGTGTGGTTCCGAGGAAGAGGCCAGTTAAAAGCAGCTCCAGGATGGCCACTGCACCAGAGCCACTCGCTTCCTGTCTAGAGAAAGATTTCATTAAAAGCCTTTTCCATGACTCTTACATTTCCTACATTCCAAATTGCAGCAAGATCACTACAAAAATCAAGGCTATTGCACAAGAGCGTGCTTGAACTCAAGCGTCGCAGAAAAGAGAATTCTAATAGCTGAGCATATTACAAAATAAGATGATTTACCAACTGTACAAGACACTGAGAAATATTTTTTCACTTACATTTGATCGGAATGTGGAGCACTATAAATTACATAGCAAACATTCTGCTAGCTAAACAAGACAAATAAAATAATAAAAGGAATATTACACAAATACTATTTCATTTTTCTCTGTTGCCAGAACAAATTCTAACAGTACACAGATTTAAAAGCAGAAAAATTCAGATTATACAAAAATAAGTGTGGAGAAAAAATTGTTCTATCACAGTAAATGAAAGAATTTTCAGATCTATTTATTATTTTCTGTTTAAGGACTGGGCAAAGTAAAATAACCATTTACAAAAAGATGGGAAGAAAAAAGGGTGGAAGATTGAGATCTTCTGTTCAGGGCAAAAGAAAGGTATTTAAGCAGCTTGATGAGGGTACTAGACGAGTAATTTTATACTACTAATAGCTTCTGCTATTTTAATGTAGTGACAGCAAAGATTTCCAAGCAACACAGCTACAGGCACTGCACCAGTCCTATGGAGATGCTTAAAAAAACCAAGCCCCAGCTGAAAACATGGGTTCTAATCATTACAAATAGAGTGATGTAGTTCATGATATAGCACTAACCACACCGTCACCAGTAAAGAATCGCCAGGGAATCAATACTTCATCTTTCATTGGACAAAATGGTGACACATTTTAAAAGCGAGACTCAAAATTTTTGAAAGCAACTGGAGGTTCTGATTGCCAAATTCAGAACATCCGGTAAGGCTCTGAGTTAGCAAGAAAAACTGGACACACTCTGAAATCAGGCCCTTTCAAAATAATATAGACCGAGGACACCAAAAATTGCTAACCGTGCTTGAAAGCTATGGACAATATGCCCAGAGACATCCCCTCAGACTGCTCGCTGCAGTGCCTGAAAGGAGCAGGGTTTTCTCTACACCCTCAACTAAGATAAAAGGGAGCATTTAAAAGTGCTGCTTAACCGGTAAAGGCTAGTTACAGCGCTCTTTGAAATGAGTATTTGTTACCAAAAAGGCAAGTTCATTATGAGTACGAAGTCCTTTCAGTCTGGTAAAAACCGTAGGTAAATAACTTGGCTAACCACCAATTTCCTGAGCGGAGTAGGCAGCGAGCTCATTAGTTTGTAGCTATAAATTATTCAGTTGCCTAAGTTTTGAGCATAAGAAGCCTAGCAGGTCCTTTATTGTAAATCCTTTGCACCAAATTAATTTCCATTACTTCAGGTCAGGAAGGGAGACTCCAGAATTCATTATGAAGTAACACAGTGTAACAGTCAAAAAAAAAGTCTTCACCCCAGAGCCTTAAGGGAGGTGTGGTACTTGCCTGGATGTGCATTTTAATGACTGCTTTCCCAATCAAGGTTGCACCAAAGAAGGTCCAGAAGGGAACCAGAAAGTGTCCACATGTTATCCCAGCCAGGTCAAACAGAGGGTTTGGAATCTATGAAGTGCAAGGGAAAGAAGCTCATGAACTGCAGCACGCGCTTGGACGAACAGGAACACGACAGACTTTGAAACTTTGGAAAATGAACATTTTCCCCTTATTCAACTTGATCCAAAACTCTTGTGCCTTAATACTTACAAAAATGTTAATGTCGCACCACATAAGTCTCTGGGATTCAGCTAGACAATGTCCCAGACAATTCCATTCTCATGGTCCCTCCTTACCCCTGGATTTTAAAAAAGCTAACAAAACGTTTTCCATGTGAAATGCACAGAAACCACAGTAAAGCCATTTTGAGTGATTTATCAAATTTTCTCACTGACAAGCACATCGCCCTTGGAAGCTAGTGTTCAAAATGATCCCCAGTGATTTCCATCTGAGAAAGTACATTAAAAACTGGCATTTATAGTCATATGTATCCAGTTTAAAAGCACTGATTAGATTTTATTAAGCATATGCATTTCATTTAAAATTAAAAGATTTTTTTATTGTTAAACTGTTGGCTTGACGTTTGGTATTGTGATACTATCTGTAAAATATTTTTGAAATTAAACCAAGAAAGTATCCAAATTCCAACCTTCCACACTTAGCATGCAGTCCAGGGGCAGACTGTCTGAGTAAAGGCACGGGGTATGTTTAATTCACAGTAGCAGTATATGACTGGGCTAATATCCTGCAGTATTTGTGGTGTTTTGTTACACAAACAAATAAATGAAGAGTGTAGATTGCTAAAGACCATAAAAGACAGTAGCTTTGCAACTGACTGAATGGAAATCTGAAATGTGTGAGAAAGCTTATGAGGGTTATACATAGCTGTTATAGACTAGCAATTCAAATTTATGAGCACCCACAACACCACCTGCATAGGAAGAAATCTGAAACGGTCTCTAACCATGCCCTGAAACGGTCGCTAAACATGCTCCACTTCAACTAGAATGATTCTTTACCTCTGACAGCTGTCTTAGGCACAGGAGGCTAGTAAATTATTTACTTATACCACAGCCAGATAATTTTGCTCTTCTGAGCCAAGTCTGCTCTAGGTCTCAAGTACGTTCTTGGTTGGTTGGTTGGAGGTTTTTTTGTAAGTTCACAGTATTTAATTACTGCATTACTACCACCGTAGAGGGAGCAACATGCTTTAGGTATGGGTAACTGTGGATATCACCAGCACATTAAACATATCGCAGTAAAAAGTTACTCAACAAGTCCACGTTAGGGTATATTAGCAGGCCAGCGAGGTTTTCTCTTTGTTTTTTAAAACACGCGCACACGCACTACTGAGACTTGCCAAAAAAGCCCACAAAGACAGGAGGGCAAATTCTCACAAGTCACAGCAAGGATCTTCCAGGGCTATGTCTTGCTTTGTTCCTTCCCCAGAGCTGTCTTTACATAGGAATTAAGCTCCAGACAATAATATGGCTTTCTTATTGCCACTAAACAGCATTACATCCAGTTGACTTTACTGGATAAACTTGCAAAGTTTTAAATTCAATTTGATTGTGTTCTTACGTAGCATTTAGAAGCCACTGCTTGACAGACAACAACCTGCAGCTGGGACAGCCATTACCATTTCACAAGCAAGTTCTCTAATTATAAAAAATACACTCAACTAAAATACTGTTTAAAATCCAAAAGTAAGATCACAATTATAAGGAGGGCAAGTAAAGGAGACACCTTCTAGCATACAGAGAAGCAGCAACAAGCAAGAGAAGCCTTGAAACAAAGCCCTGAAGCTTGTGGGGGAATGCACGAATGCAAGAAGCCCCACGTGGGGGCCGCCTTCCTCATCTACAGATGCAACAAAAATGTACAGCTTTGAATCCCCATGCTTTTTCAATGCCTCCGCCACATTGAACCTCACCCTTTTTACTGCTACTCTGCAGTTATTCTGTAAACACATTCACAAATCCTCAAGTGTACTGTGGTGGATTCATGATTCCTCATCCCTCCCCCAACCCAGGGCAGCCTATATATAAGCAAAAGGAAGCTGGAGCTCAGAGAGCGTTGAAGAAAAGTGCAGCAAGTAGCTAAGAAGTTAAGCAAATGTTTAAGTATTACTAAGCAGGAACTATGAAGACTTTACACATCACCTCTCATGTTTACCAACTCCTTCCTTCTGTTCTCCATTTATCCACACTTCACCTTGTCCAGCCACCCCAGTAACTCATCCCTGCCATCTACA
>WAAD01022932.1:13553-27687 GCA_013389945.1 Fregata magnificens
TTTAATTAGCTATGCAAACATCAGTTTTGATACGATAATTTCGTGTATGCAAGTTTTGTTTAGTAGATCTTGGTCTAGCAGGACTGTGATTTTTGTGTTGTTGTTTTATACTCTCAATTTCCAGCAAAACTTAAAAGGATAAATCAAATATGGCATAATTTGGTATCTACACATAGGAAAGAATGTGCTTATCTTACCTTATGGAAAGTTTCTGTGCATCTAAAGCTAGATGAAGAGGCACTTTGTGTGAAAACGTGTAACATTCTTTGTAACTTGTCAAAATCTTCTCTGTTCAACCAGTTTCAAAGTGGATGTGTGCGCTTACAGGATCAAATGGCTGGAGGTTAGGTTTGGATATTTAAGTCACTCCCTAGAAGTTACATGGACAGAGATGAGCTGCACAGAATGAATTTGATGTTGTTATCGTTTTATGTCATTACTGAAACAGCTGTTGACTTGCCCAGCGGCAGGAGTGAAGCTGGTCTTAGTCCTACTGTGAATGAATTATGGATTTGTGACAGATTTTCAGCAGCCTTGTCCTGTGCACCTTCAGGACACTTTTTGTGTTTGTGTTTACTTTACTTGAAATATGTCCATCATTCCAGATCATGAGAGGCCCTTCCCCAAAGACTTTTGTGGAACTGGTTCTCTAAAAGCAAAATAAATAAATTGGAGATAGGACAAAAATGCCATGAAAAAATAGTTTGTAAAAACTGAACTGCTTGAGTTCTGTGGGGGTTTTTTGCTTCTGTTCCTCATCCTTGTAGAATCATGACCAGAATCAAGGCAGCTATTCTGGAAGAATTTGTCCCTTTTCGTAGAAAAGCAGCTGCACCAGAATTCTTCTATTGCCTGCGTTATGTCTGAGCGTGAATGTGTTTCAGAGGATGAATGCCAATGCATAGCGCTAGACAGGAGTAGCTGATCTGTGTGATGTTTGGATTTTAAGTACCTATTTGGGTCCATTTAATTCAAAAGAAAAGAAAAGTAGGGAGACGCCCAGCTGTCTGTCCACTATGACTGGTATTGATTGTTGAGAATGTGGTACTGTTGGTTCCAGTTCAGAGCCCAGTTCTTTAAAGATTTTTATCTCACTCATTTCTTGGTGTTTTCTTGACATTAATGATCTTGAAAGCTTCTAATTAGTATGGAGCCTTAATATATAATTTGAGAGGTGTGGGTTTTTAAAGATGTACTTTTATTGATTGCTGTCCCATATATTCTTCACAGTGAATGCAACGACCCATTGCTTGAATGATTTGACCAGACACTTGGGAACAGAATACAAAAATTGTTATGACCTATTTATGGAGGATTAAAAAACCTATTTTAAGTATTTTCCATGTATCTATTAAGTTCCATTGTATGCTTTGCAAATACAGCCTTTGTAACCACTCACCTGAGCAATTCTGTTATCATGGATGGAGAGAAAAAAAGGAAAACCTCAGATTTTTTGATATTAAACAGGAGGAGAGCTGCTAATGTATTTTATGGTGGTTGTTTTGGGTTTTGTCGTCTTACAGGCTTTTTTTTTTTTTTTTTCATTTATAAGGTTGTTGGTTTTTTTGCTAGTTTAGAATTATTCTAAACTTTGTTGTCTAGGTATGTAGCGCTTGGATAGGAAGTGGGGTTGTAAGTGACCTGAATGACCTCCGCCGAGTTCACAACCTTCTTGTCTCTTCCCTGGATAAAGTGCAAGCAGGAAAGGGATCTTCTAGCCAGCTCTACCGAGAGAGTGCGACTACTATGGAAAAACTTGCAGTTCTGAAAGCATGGGCTGAGGTAAACATTAACCATTAAATCTTTAAAAGTTTGAAAAGATTTTGCAGTGTAATAGCAGCCTTACACCTCACTGGCTGTTCAGCCAGTGAGCCTTGAACCTGCCCTCCTCCTTATCTGTTGCAGTTCCACTCCTGTGGAACTTTCTGTGTTACTTTTTCTGCCATTCTATCGATCCATATTTACAGTGATGCTTGATTGTTCTTTGTTTTACTGCACTTTTCTGTATTAAAGTATATACTCATACCCTATAGATTTTGATTTTCCTCCCATCTTATTGCTCTTAAATTTAAAAAAAAAAAAAAAAAAAAACCAAAAAAAAAAACCCCAAAAAAAACCCAAACCAAAATCCAAACAACCTTAAAATATATTCTAGTAAAATATTGCAGTTAATTAACTGGAAGTTTGTCAAAGTGTTCATAATAAATTACAGGCTTAATGTAGATATTGTTGGGGAATGGCTGGAATACCAGAAATCTTCAACTATTTAGAATTAGATTTAGCACTACTTACGTTGCCTTGCTCACTGAAATGTTACTTGCATGCTATAGAGCTCTACATATAATTACACAAATGGTATTTTGGTTTCTTTTAGTGTCGTACTTTAAGGTTTGGGTTTTTTTCATTAAATTTTCTTGGAAGTTACTTTTGAAATTACAAAGTAAAGTATTAACATTTTAGCTGTGTAATGTTAATCACCCCATACTGTAATTTTCAGCTTTGATATGGAGCATGTTGTGTGAAGGCACTTATTTCTATTCTATTTCTCTTCTAAAAATGTTTATTTTTACTCTATTTTTCTGATATTTCTGCTTATTCCCATATTTATCTAAGTTTTTGAAAATCCTTTTATCCTCTCATAGCATCTATCAAAGACAAACACATAAATGTTCTTGTATTCATGTCATGCATTTAAAGCCATTTTCATGTCTTTCTGATACCTAATCTGCTCCCAGAAAATGACAATTACTCTAATTTATCTAGTAGCTCTTAATGTAGGTCAAGGAAATCTTTGCGATAAGGATGCATTGATTTAGTGAAATCAGTTATTTAAATCAATATGTCTGTGTAGAGCAGCAGTAATTGACACTTTTAGGGAAAAAAAGTGCGTAGCCAGATTGTTTTAGGAAAGTGTCATTTATTCCCCTAAGTGTTACATGCTGGTAGAAATAAAAGAAAAAATATTTAAATAAAAGGTAATTGTATTGCAAGTCTCTCTGTCCTAGTAATTTTCTGGTGAGTCATCTGTGTATGGAATCTGTTACTTTCACATGGGAAAGGCTGCTGCTTTTTTTCTTCTTAGGATCTCACAGCATGTACTTTCATATCTGTTTTTCTTCTAGGTGTACGTTGTTGCCATGAAAATTAAGAAAGAAGCAGAAACCAAACCAAAGCGTGGTTTAAAGAGCACAGAGGAGGATGAGGATGATTTTGGTACTATAGATGAGTTGCCACCAGACAGTTTGATAACGCTTGTACAACCTGAGCTGCCTGCCCTTAGCCGTCTCTGGTTAGCTGCACTGAAAGATTATGCTCTTTTAACTTTACCAGCTGAGTTTGCTACCCAGCTTCCACCAGATGGTAAGCACTGGAATTTCTTCTTGTGTTGTGAAAAATAGAAAGAAACCCTTAGTTGAGACTTTAAAATTATTCTATAAATTATTTGGCAGGCACATTTTTTATGCAAGTGATAAATTTCTGCCTATGTGTAATAGGAATGTATGTTTGAAGTTTGAGTGTGCTTTTTTCCTTCAATCTGCAATGAAGATATTATTTATCTGAATCAAAGAAATCATTAAAACCATGTCTTTGTAGAATTAAGAATACTTCCACACCTCTAATACTTTGATATCAAATGCAAAAAGGTGTTTACTATAAGAAAAACATAGTCCTTGAGTTTAGAGCGGATACTGTCTTATAGTATTTTACTGAGTTAAGAATGAGTGTTCTGTATGAAAAATGCTGCAAGACCTGATGACTCTGCCTGCCTTTCTTGCTCTCTGCTTACTGTTCCATTGTGACCATTGCACTTTGTGAGAGGTACTAATGTTGCTCTTTCACAAGGAGAACTGGGATGCACTGTCACTAACAAGGATTACATCTGAATATGTACATGATCCAATACACCCAGAGTAAATAAACTAATAAATTTAGAGCACATGCTTTTTGTCTATTATTTGCAGAGAATTTCAGAATTTACCTTTGCTTTGCTGATTTAACAGGGGGAGCATTTTACACTCCAGAAACAATTGATACAGCTAGATTGCACTACCGAAACTCCTGGGCTCCCATACTACATGCAGTGGCACTTTGGCTAAACAGTACAGGATTTAACACTTCAGAGTCAACAGAAGAGACTGCTGCAGCAATACCCAATTCACAGAAACGTGCTACATCCATTATGTTAAATCAGACACCTGGAAGTCCACCTACCACTAAATCTTTGCTGGAGATAAACAAAGATCGAATGCACTTAATTTTGGGTAAGAGTTACAAGTTTAGAGTTCAGTACCAGCACATTATGGTACAAAATGGTATGGGAATAAGAAAAGATACTTTGCTTGAAATCTGGGAAGTTTAAAATGCGTCGCATATCTGGACGGTAATGTTTCAAAATACGTCTCCTTCTCTCTGTATCTCTCTGCCTCCTGTGTTCTTTATAGCTTTACCAGAATATCTGTCATTGTGATTATTGTGATTTTTATAGACAAGTTGTATATCTAGTTTATTTATGTAATTGAATGAGTAGGAACTGTTCTATGCTGTAATATAATTCAGATGGTACAAAATGTTATCCTTCAAAGACACAAAAGCTGTAAGGTTAATTAAAATACACACCCTCATAAAAACACAGTTCAGTAGAAACTGATATTTGACAAGTCACACGGAGTAGCTTTTGCATCAGTTTTTCATCTGTGAGTAGCGCTGTTTCCCTTTGTTGTGATCTAACAGTTTTAAAAGGTGGATGTGATCACGTATTCTGAGGAGTGCCAGCAGTTTGCTGAGATATACAGATATTTAAAACCAGAATTAAGTGCCATATGTATGCTATGAATATTGCATAATTCTTGAGGCTTAACTTTATCTCCGTTATCTTTATATTTAAAAGAGTTCAATAAAATTCAGTTTACAATTGGAGGATTCAGAATTGTGACTTACAGATCTTTAGAACAAAGTGTGGATTTCCATTCAGTAATCTAAGTTGCTTGCTGTCACTGTTTATTATTTTTCCTGTCAAATTTTGGGGAAGACATGATGCAGAAGAGAAAGCAAATACAATTCTGCTATTTCTAATACATAAACTCTCTTTTGCTTTAAAGAAGAATTGAGAAAAACATGTATCTTTCTGAAGTTGTTAAGAACTTGCTATACTTGTAACGAAATTTAAAAAAGAAAACTTGATTTCATGATGATGTGAACGTTCTTTTTAAATATTGCTCTTTTCAGGTGTTAGTATACAGTTTCTGTGTTCCCCACGACCTGAAGAGCCCGTTGAGCATGTTACATCTTGTTTACAAGCACTTCATACTTTATTGGATTCCCCTTGTGCCAGGATCCATATTGCAGAGGATCAGGTACTGTATGAGCATGTTGTAACAATCAGCTTTTTCTAGCTCTTGGTCTTTCATCTGTGATGATTACAAAAGCTGTAATTATTTTTGCATGAGAAAAGTATTTGCTCATCATAAGCAAGTGACATAACAATTAGGAATTGTTAAGTTCCAATTAATTTTTTTAATATGTATTTTGTTTTACTGTAGCTCCTTGGTGTTGAACTCTTGAGTGTGCTTCACCGACTTCTCCTGACCTGGGATCCTCCTTCAGTTCAGCTACTGGTCACAGGAGTTGTCCAGCAGATAGTAAGAGCAGCTCAAGATTATTTACAGGAAAAAAGGAACACCCTAAGTAAGATTTTGAAAACACGGCTTGCTTTGCAGAGTAAATAAGCAACAGGTTTTCATATTGGGAAAGGAACTCAAATACATTAGAGTATGGTTAAAGTGAGGAGGAAGATGCTGTGTATTCCACAGATACTTTTGATGTATTCATAATCTTGCCTGCTGATTTCTTAACTCTTACAAGATGTCTTTTTTTCTTCCTTTGATCATTGTAGTGGTTATTCTTTTCATGTCATGGTTTTCATTCATTTTCCTTGAATATGAGTGATGAAAATTATACCCAGCACACCATTTAAGGTCCTACTAATACCTTGCTCAGTTTCATTAACGTTTCTCTGTTGACTGGCTCCTAGCACTTCATTTACCTTTTTTTCTGAAGTTTAACGGTTTGGCCCCTAATGTAGGGACTTGCGGTGCATCCCTGGCGCAACTGGCATTCGTGAGGTGAATGAACTACTACTGGAACCAGTGTGAATAGTTGCCTGCCTGGGAGATCTTGCCAGGAAGTGGAGCAAACTTGCACCTGGGTTCTTACTTCACTGACATTCAGGGCGTGTCAGCAACCAGGAGCTCTGGGAACAGGGTGTGCAAACAGGAGCAAGGCAGCTGGCATGGAAAGGCATGCTCATACAGCCCAGAAGTGCTGCTCAAGACTGTACAAGACTGCTTGAGTCAGCATAGTGATGGCAGTGACATACAGCAAGACAGTCTGCTGACTGAGGAACAATCACCTCTGGCACATCAGAGGTCTAATGACCTGGCTTGAAATTCAGATGGAAGTCCTGATGTGGCTGTCCCCCAGGTGCTTATCGGTGCAGCCAGGGCTGGAGGTGACATTGGTCTCACCTGTGAGATGTGAAGGAAATGTATGTGAAGGTGAGCAGTCTGTATAGTGTCAGGAAAGGCAAATGGAAGAATGACGTGTTCTTCACAGAGATCCTGCAGGTCCAGGAGCCTAAGCCCCATGTGTCATGGAAGGAGGGACAGCCATAGGCTATGCTGGAATATGGCCTTGGAGGATGGGACTCCCACAAAGGTGGAGGCTGCAAGGTTGTGACTTCCAGCAACAAAAGGCTTTATCTCCAGACATCCAGTTGGAGAACGCTATAGAGATCTGACAAGAGGAGAAGAGAAACAAGCTTTCAGGGTAGGTATCTGGGCCAGCTATCCCTCTTTGACAGGTCAGAACTGATACCACTCAGAGGAAGCAAAGGGTGATACCAGTCAGGAACTCTCCTCTTATTTGCCACAGACTGCCTAATCAAGAAGAGGCGGCGGGTGAAGCCATGTTAAACCAACTGGAAGAAGCCTTCCAATCAGAAGCTATGGGAGTCTCATGAGAGACTTTTACCATCCAGACACATGCTGGAAGGGCAACACTGCAGGATGCTAACAAACTGAAGCTTTCAGAAGCATATGAGGCACAAGTTTCTTCAGTCAAGATGCTGGACAGTCCAAATAAAGGAGGTGCTCAGTGGATCTGCTCCTCACTAATACAGAAGAAATGGTTATGAAGCTGTGGCTGTAGCAGCCATGAGGTAGTGGAGTTCATGATCCTGAGGGAGATGAAAGCAAGCAGCAGAGCAAAAGCTTTGGCCTGACTTAGCAGACTTGGGCTTGTGCAGGGAGCTTGCAGACAAGATCTTGTGGTAAGCTTCCCAGAAGGGCAAAGGAAAGAGAGATGGTTCATCTTTGGTGACAAAAAATAGCTCATCCAAAAGTGAAGGATGCCAAACAGGCATGGCAGGAGGCTGACTTGGCTGAGCGGGAACTTCTGACTGAACTCAAATGTGGCAAGGAAGTGTATGGATGGTGGAGGTGGGGGCAAACTGCTCAGGAAGACTACTGAAGATGTCTGTTCAGGTATGGAGGAGTGGAATTACGAAAGCCATGATTTGGCTGGAGCTGAGACTGGTGATGAATGTAAGGTGTGACAAGAAGGGCTGTTATAGATATGTTGGCAGCAAAAAAGACCAAGGAAATTTGGACCTGCTGCTGAATGGATTGGGTGATCTAATGACAAAACACATCGGGGGAAAAACTGACGCACTATTATCTTCTTTGCTTAGTCCTCCTGTGTCTCTGTGTCTAGTGAGCAAGTCTAGGGGAGGGAATTGCTACCTACAGTAGATGAGCATCAGGTTAGGGACTGCTTAGGTAAAAGCTGAACATACCCTGGGACCAGATGGAATGCATCTGAGGGAGCTGGCTAATGAGATGCTAAGGCTGCTGCAGTCATCTTTGAAAAGCTGTGGTGCTCAAGGAAGCTTTCCAATGAATGGCAAAAGTAGATGCTATGTCTAACTTTCAATAAGTAAAGATGTGAGGTGGGTTTTGGGATACTATGTGTCAGTAAGCCTGCTATGTCTGTTGAAATAT
This sequence comes from Fregata magnificens, assembly GCA_013389945.1. Classification (NCBI taxonomy): domain Eukaryota; kingdom Metazoa; phylum Chordata; class Aves; order Suliformes; family Fregatidae; genus Fregata; species Fregata magnificens. The sequence continues at coordinate 21,611 of WAAD01022932.1, forward strand.
TTTGGAGTAAATTCCCTTGGAAACTGCTTCTGAGTACATGAAGTAGAAAAATGTGATTTGAAATAGTGAGCACAGACTTACCAAAGACAAATAACACCTGACCACCCTCTGTGATGAAATAACTGGCTTTGGATGAAGGGGGAGTAGTGGATATTGTTTATCGTAACTTTTGCAAGGCTTTTGACACAGTACCCCATAGGATCCTTATCAAAGTGGAGAAATGTGGACTGAAAGGTAGGAGAATAACTGGCTGGACTGCTGTACTTGAATGGAGTTTGGTGACTCAAGTCTAACTGGCAGCTGGTTGCAACTGGTGTTCCTTAGAGTTCAGTATTGGGTCTGCTACTGTTAGATATCGTCATTAACAACCTGGATGATAGGACAGAATGCACCCTCAGCAAATTTGTGGATGATACTAAATTGTGCAAGTGGTGGATACACACCGGAGGGCAGTGCTGCCTTTCAGGGGAATCTCGAGTTGCAAGACTGAGAACCTGCTGAAGTTCAGCAAAGACAGATGCAAAATCCTGCATTTGGGATGGAATAACCCTATGTATTGGTATAGGCTGGGGGGCTGACAGACTGGATAGCAGATTTGCTGGATAACAAGTTGAATCTGAATCCGTGGTGTGCCTATGCAATGCTGAACACTCTGTTACTGGGCTTCATTAGAAAAGCATGACCAGTAGATTAAGGGATATGATTTTCCTTTCAACTTGCACTTGTGAAGATGCATCTGGAGCAGTGTCTAGTTTTCTTCGGCCTTCCCCCTCATCCTGAGTAAGAGAGAAGTTGACAAACTGAAGGAAGTCCAGTGGAGGTCCACTAAGCTGCTTAGGGAGGTGAAGTATGTGATACGTGAGGAGAGGCTGAGAGCTGAACTTGTTTATTCTGCAGAAGAGAGGGTTAATATAGAAATCCAGATGGGATACAAAGAAAAAATTTGTCACCATGGGAGTGGTAAAGCAGTAGAACAGGTGCCCAGGGATGTAGTGTCATCTCCATGCTTGGAGATATTAAAAACTGGACCAGCCCTGAGCAACCTCCTCTAGCTTTCAATTTGGCCCTGTTTTGAACAGGAGATCGGACTTGGATGACTTATGGAAGTCCCTTTCAACTTAAATTTTTCTGAGATTCTCTGATGAGCTGATAACACCTAAATCCTGTTCCTCTACTTGGCCTTTATTGAGATTTAGCAAAATTCATTCATTCTTCTTTTATCCCTACTTCTTCTGGTGTGATATTTCAGCTGCTGATGAAAACCCTAAGCAAAATGTCAGAACATTCTGTTAGTTTATTTCTACTTTATGCAAGAAGATCTTTGATAAGGATATTAGCATCATTCTGAAAGCTACTTTCTGAGGTACTTTTAGTAACCTCTTCCTTTTAACAGAGCATCTCCCTGTTCAATCATCCCTTTACCATTTCTTTAAAAATCTCGCATTGGATGTACTGTTTCCGTCTTTGCCAGGTAAAGTAGTTTCCAAGTGGCAACCTTGATATCTGGTTAGGTTAGGTCTGCCATGTTTTCTTTTACCTGAAAGAAGTAAAACCCAAAGAATATTCTCTTACTAAGGAGAACTACCATCTTAGTCTAGCGCAATATACTGTTGAGAAAAAAAACCCAACTGTTAGCTTTTGCCCGTTTTCCACATAAAAACAGAGAGAGGATTTTGCTGGAACTTGAGGAACCAGCACAGCTAAAAATGCAAGCTCTGTTCCTTCATATGAATTAATGGAATTGTTTACTGTAGGCCCAGTAACTTGCATTTTTCAAAGCAGTGAATGTGATAACAGTAGCAATCATTTAAATTCATAGGAGCTCCATAGGGGTAGTTCAGGCCAGCTTTGATTTACTGAATCTCTGTTGCTGTTTAATGGGAGAAGGAATGACTGCAGCTGGCCAAGCTGCCATTCAAAAGAAAGACTTTTTGAACTGAATGCACTCAAATCATGAACTCAGACATAGAATCCTACAATGCTTTTCTGTTCTCTTATTTCATAATCAATTTAGGCTGAAATAAGATTTTGTCAGGGTGGAACATTAATATTAATTAATAGCCATTAAATTAGAAAATATTGTCATGCCTATTTATTTGGCAGTCATTGCTGTTAATTTTACAATCCATTTTAAAAGAAGAAAAATAATTACTGCATATTTTGTGTAAGTATTACTACTTTTTTTCTAGTTCTGGATGGATTTTTAATAAGTATTGTTGCAATCACAGTACTTCTAAAGCATTTTAAACCCCTTTAAGTCATTCTCACTAAAACATTTAGTTTGATATGAGCCATGTTTGTCATATCTTATTGTTGAAGCAACTTTTTCTTCTTGATTTTTAACTTTTTTTTTAAAGAGTGTTTCCTGTAGTCTTTGGTATGGGATCTTTCTTGATTGTCTCCTCAGACACTTCTTTCCTTTTTTCAGATGAAGATGATATTGAGGAAAAAGAAAATCCTCTTGCTTTAGGAGAGGGAGGTGAGAGTGGTGGTCTCGTACCTGGAAAATCTCTAGTCTTTGCAGCCATGGAATTACTCATGTTTATCTTAGTACGTCACATGCCTCATCTGAGTTCAAAAGTGTCAGATTCTCCAAGTCACATTGCTACCAAATCCCACCTCTCTGAGGAAAGTGCTCGTCTTGTGGCTGCCACTGTTACTATACTGTCTGACCTGCCGTCTCTGTGTTCTCCAGCAGGTAAGGTATTGTAACAAAATACGCATGAGTGGTTACTGTAGGGGAAGCATAGCGAGCATATGATGCAAAAAGCAAACTAAATATATTTTTATGGGATACTTTAAGGGTCATCTACTGAAAAGTATGTTTAGGTTCTAAAATAAATGAAGAATTCAGGCTTTTCCAGTGAGCAACGTAAAGAAAATTATTTGATTTTAAATTTGCATGTGTGCTGCAAGTTTGCTGAGGAAATGAGCTCTATATCACTGTGATTTTATTGTTGGTTTTTTTCCCTTCCTTTTTTCATGATTTTGAAACCTTTTGGCCAATTTTAATCCTATTGTAAAAGAACACAGACATCTCAGAGATAATTAAATTCCTGAGAAGCTGATGAAAAGAAAATCCTACTGAGGAAAAACCAGCACAATTCAGCTGTGGTGCACTTGGTTTTGCAGCCGTTGGCTGTCAATCATCCTAAATGTGACTGTAAACTAAGTGGAGCTTTCTTCTGCCCAGGGAGACTGTCACAAAGGATATGTGTAAACTAGGGTAATTGCACTGAGTGGAGTTCAGGGGTAAAGGACACAATTGCATGGGAAGCTGTGCTCTTTGAGTTTTGCTTTTCAGAGAACAAATTGCTTAAGAGTTATCTCATGGATCTCTGGAAATTTTCACACACTGACATAGATAAGACATTTTAGAGGTTGGTCCCTTAATGATATGCATGGTAAAGAACATATTTGGACAAAGTCACGCTCAGAACACAACATGGGCTGTCTTCAAACAGACAGTTTGTGTCCTACAATTCTTTAAAAAATAGTAGATTTTGAGCTGATCTGGAGTCCTGCACTGTTTTTATTTGATTCCTCATTCTTTTTCCTTTCTCATTTTTTTTTTCTTTTTTTTTGGGGGGGTGACAGGGGAGGGGAGGGTGGGCAAAAAGAGCAACAGTACTACTTCTATGTTGACTGGAGTGAAGGCATGACTTCCCAGCATTTGGCAAGTGACCAGAGAAAATAGCTCAGAAACTATTGTTAGTCTACAGAGACTGCTAGACTTGGGGGTTTTTTTCTCATCCAGAACATGTAGCCAGCTGATAGCTGTAGGGAGGGGGGGGATAGTATGTGCACAAACATTTGTGTTAATTGAGCCTTTGGATGTAAGGGGAACTGGGAACAAAGAGAATTCATCACTTTCTGTGATTGAGTGAGTTTTTTATATTTCTTCCTCTTTCTTTAAAACACGAGCATCTTGCAGTCTCCATTGGACAAGATCCTGGGCAATCTGATCTAGAGGAACTGCTGCTTTGAAAAAGGGGGTTGGACTAGATGATCTCCGGCAGTCCCTTCTAGTTGTAATTGTTCTACTTTGTGTATTTATCCTCACAGCATTCTCAGAAGTAGGAAAATGGCTGGATTTGTGTTTCCACAGATATGGGAAAGTGAGGCATAGAAAAGATACGGAAAGAGACTTGACTGTCTGAAGTTAGCTGTAGATTAATATTACATGCCTAAACCCAATAGCACTCTTCTTTCAGTCCTACAGAAGCTTAAAGTCTACATGTGTTATTGAAGCTCCTTCTAATAAAGTTCCCATGTGTCTAAAGTCTGGTTATGTGTTACTTGACCAATAATTCTTGAGTATGCCTAACTTGCATCTGCAGGACTGGCTGCACAAAACATATAGATAGGTGTTGATTTCTTCAGAAAAGCAATGCAGTAGGAGGAGGATTGTTTTGTCTCCTTTGTAGAGTAGACAGATGGCTACAGCTTTTGCCCAGGATGTGAGACATCCAGATAACTTCCTTACTTTGCTTCTGGGGCTTGTACCACACACCAGCTTCCTTGGAAAGTGCCATAACTTGGTTTGGATACCTGCTTCCAGACCTCTTATTGTTGTTGTTTATTTTATAGGACCCTAGTGATATGCAGATCCTGTTGTAAGATATTTAATAATCTGGATGTGTTCGATATGATACATACCATGTATCACATGCCATGTAGGGCAAAACTTTAATAGCTGAATCATCATTCCTGAATTGACAGCAGCATTTTAAGTGTTGGCTTGTATGACTTGTGTTATACACTTCAGTAGTACTGATGAATGAATTTGGTGATAAAATATTGAATGGCACATATCACTTGCTACCTGAATTGCAGTTTATCTTGGTGTCTCCTTTGTCTCCTAGCTATATATATCCATATTGGGAAAGCTGAAGAGGTTATCTATGACACTTATTGGAATTAACTTCAGAAATTCTATTTTGTCTTTTTTGGTTTTTGGTTTTTTTTTGTTTGTTTGGTTGGTTGGTTTTTTTGTTTGGTTTTTTTTTTATTAGGATGTATGACGATCTTACCCACTATCCTATTTCTGATTACAAGAGTATTGAAAGAAACAGCAGTAAAATCAGCAGATAATCAGGTCCCACCTCCAGTCAGCGCAGCCCTTCAAGGGATAAAAACTATTGTTACTCTTCCAACAGTCAAGACTGATGAAACTCAGAAACAATGGACAGGTCTTATTCGCAGCACTCTGGCGTCTATCTTGGAATACTCTCAACCTGGTAAGTGGTTTCCCAGTGCAGGAGAGTTAAAATTAAAGAGAACTGGGTTTTGCTGTAATGAAAAGACAAGTATTGTATCTGCCTATAATTTAATAGGCTTCATGTCTGAGGGTTGGGGATTAAAAGTGGTGATGAATTGCTTGTAAAATTAAAATGGGAGAAAGCCCTGAGTGCACAAGGCATAACTAATTAGAGTTACTTAATAGGTTGTGTTGAAGACAAGCACAGCATTGGCTTTAAGAAAATACAGTTAACATCTCAGGAGTTCCCATCCCAGATTTGTCCTTGTTGGTCTGTTTTCTTTGACAATATTGATCATAACCTCCTGTTAGAAATTTTGCCTTTTGCAACTCATCTTGCAGTGCTCCCCCCTCTCAGGTCCCTTCCATTGGGTATTTTTTTGTATTAGTTCAGGCTTTCCTTTTCCATTTGGAATCCCATTATGACTTGATTATTTCATGTGTTAGATTTTCCTCAGGCTGACCTTACCAGTCTTCATAGTTTCAGCTAGTGACTTGTTTCTGGAACTTGCAAATCTACCTTCTGATATCAGTCAGTCTTTCTGACATCTGCTGAATGTCTCACAAGTAAAATCTAAAGGAGTTCCAAGCTGAATTCACTTTACTTCCTGGACTATGCCTCAGTTTCTGTGACTACTGGTAACTCTAGACATGTTGGCAAGGCCTGAGCAAACTATCATTTCCACCGTTCCTCTCTTCTTTCCACAGAATACCTGCTAGCTTAAAGGAAAGGAGATTTTAGTTGCCAAAACAGTGTTTGGAGAGGAACTGATCTCTTTACTGAAACTGTAATTTGTTCAGTACTGTACATGGACTC
>WAAD01022932.1:38670-65774 GCA_013389945.1 Fregata magnificens
GGCTCCCCCCGGCCCTCGGTGCTGGCTCGCAGCCCCATGGGCCCTCGGCCCCCTGGCCACGCCTGTGGGACCGGCTGCAACTCCTTTGGTGTTATGGGACACGTTCTGTAGTGTTTTCAGTTGAAAAGCGGTGGGGTTGATACGCTCATTAATGCATTAAAGGACTGATAGCGATCTTGTGGTTAAAGAACTTGTGAACTGCTGGCCTAGAGCCTTTCTGTCAGATACTAAGGTGATGGGCATGTTACATCAACTCTAATAACAGTCAATAATGCAACCTTCGTTGTTCCTCTTTGGCTTTGTTTACAAGAAAATCTCTGTTGTAAACCTTAACGCTGTCCACGTTACCAGCAGCCCACTGTTTGGTTCTCACTTGGCCATGTTTGAGACTGAAAAGTGTCTACTTGGCTTCCTTTTTAGGTCTCCTTTCTTTGTCTCTTGCTTCCTGTCCATCTCTTCTTTCTATGTCTTTCCTTGAAACTACTATCTTTGTCAAGAGAGTCTTGAGCCTGTTTAGCAATGCGAACCACTTCTCTGGTTTGTTTTTTTTTTTTTTTTTTTAATTAGTAGGGAAGTCATCTTTTTAATTGTACTATGTATGGTAACATCAAACAACCGCTCTGAGAAGAGTGGCAGATGTGACATTCTTCACTGAGGGTTCCCTTGTAGGAATTTAAAAGAAGTGGTCATGAGGACAAAGGAGTAATTTTTATTTTAACTTCAATGGTTCAATGAAAAATTCGTTAGTAACAGAATCATGTTTCTATTCACTGCATCTAGTAAACACTATGTAGAAAGTAACTAACTTAGCTAGAAGAACATCATGTGTCACATATCCAGTGGAGTCTCATAAATATCTTGACTTTTTTTTCATAGCTGATACAGATCTCAAAAATTGCTTCGGAGAAGAAAATCTGTTTTACAAGACCTAAGAAATTCTGCCACTGTGTTAATAGTAATAACACTTTGCATATTTATAGTGCCCTTCAACAGAGGCTGGCATGCCATTCCTTCTCCCCCAAGTATCCATCAAAAGCTTGGTAAGTGTTATGGATGAAACAGGAGGAAAGAAGTAGAGTATTTAAACTATTTGCTGAAGTCCTGTATTATCAGTGGCAGAACTGGGAATATAACCCTATTACAAGTTGTTTGCTTGAATGCCTTTGGCTCTTGCCAAAACATCTCAATAAAGTTATAATTAACTGTGGCTGGCATTGCCACGAGCTGTAACAGCATTTATCTGCTGTGGAGTCATGTTCAGGAAGGTGCAAAATTCTTGGCTGTCTCTATAGACATCAGGCATTACGTCTGCTGTGACCATTTGCAGCTGAATGTTCTTTGATCCGTGTGAGAGGTTTCTGTTAGGGGTTCAGCGACTACAGGATGGCTTTTAGAAATTGTACATGTACAGCTGAAGGATGAGCAGCGTTAATTAAAAAACGGTTCCGTGCTCCTTCTGAAGCCTTTTGTTGGCCTATATATTTGGAAATGTTTAACAGAATAATGGAAATTTGAGGTCGGGCAGTTTCTCTCTCTTGAGATAAAGATGCAGTGCTCCTGATTGTACTTTAGTAGTCTTCTATCCAATGTAAATTTCAGTGTTAGGTTATCAGCCCTCTTGGGAGGCTGTGTGGCAGAGGACCGATTTTTGTATGGTCATTTTAGTACCCCATAAATTTTTTCCACAATTCATCTTGTTTCTTAGAGGTAGCCTTCTTTTGTCTCCAGTTTCTTAAATGCCATGATATTTAAGTACTTCAGTTACTTTATGCCACAGTATTACCGTGCTTGGCTTCCGCTCTGTAGTTGTGGGTTAGTTAAGCTATACCCTCTCTCCAAAAAACACCTTGTAAGTGACTCCCGCTGTGACTTCCTATCTTCCTTTTCTTCCCCTCTGGGCTTCTTTTTATCTTCTCTTTTTCTTTTCCTTGTAATTAATTGTGTGGAACTAAATGTGATATTCAGGTAAAGTACCTTTCTGTTGCGTTATGTTCGGGTGACACACACCCAAGTTTATAACATATGTGAGTTGGCAGGCTGGGCAGCTTACACTCTGTTCTTAGTTACTGGTCTAGTACTGCCTTTCCAAGGTTTATCTTCCTATCAAGTGCCTATATTTTGCTTTCCCTGGCAAACACTCATGTTTACTCTGATTTTCTAATTATTTTTCTTGAACCTTTTGAAATTATTGTTGCCTCTATTATATAATCTTCCTCATTCAGGGTGAAAGAGGACTTCAATATTTATAACTATGCAAGTATCATTAATAAGCTGTGTGTTTCAAATAAGAATGAAAACAGATTCATACAGGGTTCCCCTAGATGCTTATCTGCTAATTACATATTTCACTTTTAATGCTTGCTTTCTGTTTATGGTACTTTGACATCTGCAGATTGAAAAATTATCCTAAGAACAAGCTTTCATGATGCCCTGTGAAATAATTCACTAGAGTAAATACTAACGTTATTAATCCTTATTTTAGTTTTCATGAACTGTGTTCTATAGCATCATCATTTGTTTTCATATCTTTTCAGAAATGAATAATTTTCCTTTTCTTAGGTTCTCCTAGCAGCTGCTTGGGAGAGTTGACAAGAAAGGGTTTCCTCTTCTGCAAAAGTTTTAAACTTCAGGGTTTTTTCATTCTGCATTTTTCTAGACTGTGTTTGTGAGGCATTTCAGAGTTGTCATTATGTATTGGACAAGCCCTTCCCAGAATAGCCAAGAGTTTGATCAAATGTGTATGCGGGGCACTGAAATCCGTATCTTTGCTTGAGGCGAGTAGGGTTTGAACTGCCCCCCATATTGGTGTCTTGCCTTAACCATACGTCTTCTGACTGGTTGGGAGTGATTCTCTGTTGCGGATGTTATTTCCCTTTTAATCAGCCATCTGCCACGCCTAGGAGAGAGCGATGGGGACTCTGACCCCGCGGCTGGGACCCCCGCAGAGCCGAGTGCTGCAGATGCATGTCCTTGTCCCAGCAAGCGACAAAGCTGTTGAACTCTGCAGCTTCTGGGCTGGATGAGCTATGAAGGCTTGTGTGTGTGTGTGTGTGTATAGCTTGGCTTTTGTTTTGACTAGAAATCTTGTCTTTGCAAGCAATGCATATGTTGCTGTAGAAAGTTTTGCTTCTGACAAACATTTTTCTGGCAAAAATGCTGATTTGCAGACTTTGACATTTCTCTGCATTTCACAAATGTTCTGAATTGCAACAAACTGCTATGCTGTATGTAACTGCGTGTATAGACACCTCGTATCCTGCTAAGGAATTTTCTAGCTCTTGTCAGCTTCACTACTAAAGTTTTCATTTCTTCTAACTGATAACTGTGTCTTAAGACACAGTTTGTACTAGACTGGTTTGGAGTAGTGGGACCTGACAGGGTTATGTTAAAATTATTTTTCTTTGGTAAACTTCCCTGAAAAGGTTTGCAAGGGAATTACGGAGAATGGGTACATACAATGTGCTTGTCTTTCCACAACTTTGTTAAAAATATTCCTTGTAAGACAGTGCCGAAAGAAAAAAAAGAAAGCCCCAACTGATAGGGAAAGAGTTAATGAAATGAGATAAAATGTGGTTAAATGACAGCAAACAACTGTAATAGAAGGAATGTGATGGAAATAACAGATAAGCACTTGAGGTGGTTTATGGAAGTCAGATTTAGTAATGTTAGCTCTCTGGGACAGGGGGTCACGGACGGTGATCTTCCCTGTGCTGCTGCCTTTCTGAGGCAAAAGGCAGGCGGTGAAACCAGGCACTACATGGTAAGATTGTGTCCTTGGCGATAGACACGTTAAAGTAATGAGGAGAAGGGGCAAATCAGACAGATGGCTGTGGCTATTTATAGTGTGGTTTAGGACATTGGTTACTTGATTCAGAAATAGTTGGTATTTACAGTTTGTTGGCTTTTAGATAACAGTCCTCTTATTGGATTAAGTTTCTAGTTAAAATCATTCTGATAGCTGGATAATCTGCAACTGTTCAGAGAAAAAGTAATGAGCAGTGAGTTGATGAAATCAGTTATTTAGTTAATGGAAAACTCCTAAAAGTTTCATTTGGCCAATAAAATAGAAGATAAAATACAGTTTGAAGTAGTTTTATATAAGATTTTCAAATATGATTATGTGAGTCGAATCTCTGAGATTCTCTGTGAAAGATGAATTGGCAGAAGTGCTGTAGAAGTCTTTGATAAAATATTTTTTCTCATAAGGCAGATATTACAAAGAAAACAGTGATTAATGTTAAATTCCTCTCCACCCCAGAGGGTCAATATTTTCAACTTTATTGTTTTAAATACATCAGTTAAATCAAAAGAAAGGTGGAAGAAAATAAGCCATGGTCACAATACTGAGGCGTGTTTAGTTGGGAAAGAAGATGCTAAATGGGTCTCGGTGACTGCCAGATATCCTTTCTTTTGCTAAGCTTTTTTAGCAAACTTTCTAGTTGCCAAGTTCATATGAAGTGAAGAAGAGAAGCTTCTGTGCTCTTCTTTCCTGTTTGCTTATATGCGTGATTGCCTGCTAATCCAAATATACTCATTGATAAACTGTCGTGGCTTGTTTTATTTAAGCCAGGAGGACTAGTGGGAGTAAATGTTCAGTGATGAAAGAGCTGTATTATAGAATTTGTAGCTTTCGTAGAGAAGTAGAATGTAAATAGAAACTGATGAGACTGGTTTTTTGCAGGTCTGTACCTGGTTTTTATAGTCGTGTGATTTTTTTTTTTTTTTTTTTCCTTAATTGCATAAATGATCTAAGCATTTCCCAGCATCAGATTTTCCAATTCTTCTCAAATCTGTTAAACCTGTAATTTAGCTTAAGTGTAAGGAAAATGTGTTTCTTAAATGGGCCTAACTCTTTAGGAAAGCACTGCTGTAAATATTGAGGTGGCATGAACAGAGAGTTTTGCAATGTTACATTGTCTCCAAGTGGTCTTTAAAGCTTACAAACACTTCACAGAAAGTTATACTTTAAAAAATAAGAGGATTTTCTGATTTTCGTGATTTGCTATAGAATTGTTGAATTAAGCAAAAATGAAATAAGTTGTTATGTTCTAGGAAGAAAACTTTAGTTTTCGATGTCAGGTTAGCATATGGTGAAACATCCTATGTGTCTTTACTACTGCACGTTTATAATTTAAATCGATGTCTCTGTGTCCTACTCAGATTGTAGCCCTCCTTTTTCTGCTGAAGGTTTTGGCTCATGTCAGTTTTATTGCATCAGGGGTAAGTAACTTTGCACTGCTCAAACAACAAGTTGCAAATATAACTCAGCCTTTATCGACATTTCAGTAGACACTGAAACTTTATTTACTAATTCTAGAACAGACTGTGTAAAATTCCCCAAAGAAGATCACATACATCTCTAGAGACTTTTGGTTCATCTTAATTTAATGCTAAAAGTAGTAAGGCTGTACAAATGCCAAGCCTCAACTAAAATTGATATCTGTACACAGGTTTCTCAGAAGATATGTATTGGTCAGCAACCTACTCACATATTTGGCTTCACAAGGCTGCCAGGCCTTGTCAAGTCCTCTTTTCTAAGTTCCTTAGCTAAAAAGTGGCAAGAACTGACTTAGAAATAGATGAAGGATTGTTATGTTTTGTTTTTAAATGCTGAGAAATGCTTAGATCAGCTCTTCTGAATCACTTCAGAGTGCTCAGGATCCAAGCTTTGCAGACAAAAAACTAGAAATAAAAATACTCTAAAATGTGAAAACAAAGGTTCACTTTATCGGGATGACCTGTTCTGTATGGGCCTGTAGATGGATTCATCTAGAAGATGTTCTTTTCCTATTTGAAAAGTTTGCTATATGCTAACTAATATTGAATATTTTGAAAATAACCCAGTGACAAAGAAGTTAAATTAAAGATCGCAGTGTGGAAAGACTGCAATTTTTCTGCTCTTAGCCAGGAATATGTTTCCGTTTAGGGCAGTCACATAGGGCAGGATTGCAAAATCATCGGAACAAAAATGGCATGCACGATATTCATATCCAAGCTTGTAAACAGGCGGTGAGAACAAAATCAGTTATTTTTGTATCTGTTTCATTTGATGCTCTAGTCTGTTCAGGGTGGTGGTGCATGCTTGAATACAAGGAGTAGCCGCTCCTGGCTGTAGGAGCGAGAAATGGGAGTGTGCCGACTGCATTTGCAAATGTTCATGTGGTCAAGTCTGGTTCGCTCCTCTTTTTGTTACCAAAGCCAAATCTAAAAATCTCCTCCAGATTTGTTCTCGCTTGTCTTGCTATACTCCAAGTGATTAATTCAGCCTGTGAACTTCCATTGTCACAGTTTAGATGTGGGCCATGAGTCTGTTTATCGGTCCTGGTGCTGACTGCTGTTGCTGCATTTCTGCCTTGCTTGTACAGCAAGTGGAAAGGAATTATATTTGAGCATTTGCAGTTTGGACTCCAGCTCATAATATGCGATTATTTTGTGACATGTCATTGCAGTGTTGCCTATAGAATTACATCATGTCTAAAACTTGCTCTTTTTGTCCTTCCATCAGTCTATGTGGAGCATGCTCCTGGGACTCAAAAGGAAGGGGAAAAAAAAAGTTAATGCTCACCACTTAAGTAAGTGTACTACAAAAATGACTGGAGGATTAGAGAAAATTTTTGCTTATGAAGAATGATTAAATAAGCTGAATATACATTGCCTGGCTAACTCAGCAAGTATTTTGATGTTTGCAGTGAAAGGCAACACTGGATAAAAGAGTGGATAAAAGAAAGACTGGCTATCTGAACAGAGATCTACCTAGTAAAACACTTCAAACTGCAGAAGGAAAAGTCTTCCTGTTGGTTGAGATACTTAAATTAGTAATCAAGGTGTTGCCAGGGATAAATGACTAAATCATTTTTGATTCTGGATGATCTATTAGGAGTTTTGAATTCACTGATAAGAAATTGTTTTTCAGTCTTTTCAAAGAGATGAAGAATGTAAGTAAATGGCTTTTTCAACCATCTTTTTTTGCCGTAAACTAAATCTTTGATCTCTTTTGAATGGTTTAATTTTTCCAGGGCTTAGCTCTGATGCCAGTTTTAGGACATCTCTGAGAAGTCCAGCAAAAAAAATTTGCCAGTAGCAGACTGTGCTGTGCATTAGTCCCACGAGGTGGTATTGTCCAGCGTGAGTGTGCAAGTGATAAATGGGATGAAGCGCTTCTGTGCGGGGTGAAGCTAAATACACCTCGGTGCCTGCCACTTGTTTTAGCCTGTGGCCCCACTTCAGTTTTGTGTTATTGTAAAAGGCTACAGGTGCTTACAAAAGCTTCCTAGCCTGTCTTTGCACGGAGTGTTAGTAGGTGGGTGTTGCAATGTTAAGTATGGTGCCTGAAAAATTGTTTGCCAGTTGTACTACACCACTGATATTTCCCTTCCCCCCTCCCCTGTACCTGTTTTTTGTCTCTTCTCCCCCCCCAGGCATACCTACACTTATTTACAAATATACTTAAATATGTAGCACTTCAGTGAGCCAACTATAAAATACTGAGCACCCTGGCAGCCTGCAGAATCCTTCTGGCAGGTCTTGGTAGACCAGTTAGAATGACTGTTTGAGGCTGATTCATCTGTATATGTATTTAGGTATTTTAGCTATCTACATATTTTTTGCAATACTTTTCTTGCAGTTTTTTCTCTCACTTGTTCTCTTTCTCTCAACCTGTGGAGACCTTGTTGTTGAATTATGGAAGCAGCCTATACAGAATTGTGTGTCTTAGTAGCTCTTACTTTGTCAAATGATGCCTGTTGACCTTCAAGTGCCCATAAATTTGAAGTGAGGTTTATTTTAAAATGTTAAGATAAATATTTTAAAGAAAAGAATGGGAAGGCTTTTTATAGTTCTTGAGTCTTAAGAATTAAAAAAAAAAAAAATCACCTTTTGACTTGAAATAGCTGTAAAATTCAGGAACTGATAGAAGTTGATGCTAAACATGCATCATTTGTTTAGCAGCCATAGTATTGTTTCTTTTAAAACATTTTCTGTTAAAGGTAAATATTTTCTTAATCTCTTGCTTTTCTTTTCTGTAATGTCAAGGTGTTAGCCTAAAAAGGTGTGCAGATATAATGTACTTTTTAACATCCTTGTCATTGTGGTTGCTGATTCCAGGAAGTGTAAATTTCAGTTTACTTTTTTAAACATTGGTAAAATCCAGATTTATTAAGATGTGATTTAATTATTTGATTATATTGTTATGGCTGGTAAGCCTGTATTAGGAAGTCAACAACATTTTAAAAAATGTTGTTTCTAACCCAGTGCTACCTAAAACAGTGCCTCACCCTTTTGTCCGCTTCACAGTAATGTGACCTTAGAGTCTTTTGGGGAATTTCTTAAAACAACAGTGTTGTTGCACATGGCTTTTTTTTTTTTTTTTTGGACATAAGAACGAATGTTATTTTTAAAATCTCTTGGTAAAGAAGTGGAATAGTTAAGATAGCTACAGTGCTATTAATTTAGACTGAATGCGCGTGAAACTTCCAAGTTTTATTGCAGTTGGTAATACTAAAAACTTTAATGAGAGAAAGTGAAAAACAAATAAATACTGTACTGTACAATTGTAGCTGAAACAGACTGTTCCAGGCATCTCTCTTCCCAGTAGTCTTTTTTTTTTTTTTTTTTCCCGTTCTTCTCACTCTCTTAATTTTAATTTCACAGTTGAGCTGTAATACAGTAACTTGTAGCACTTAGCCTGGAATACACTTGAGGCGGATGCTGCCTTGATTCCTCGCTGCAGAGCCAGCGGGGCCGGGTGCTTTACGGAGATGATGCGCCCCACCCATAAGGCAAGGAACAATACAAATTTTTGCGTGATCCCCGTAGGCGTTTTAGAGGTTTGTGATGACTAGCTTACAACTTGATGCATTTTAACCTCATTAGCTAGAAGGTCAGTTGTCACAGAACCTGTTTGTTGGGCATATTTGTGAATTCTTGAAATTTTTGGCAAACCTTCCCAGGAGTGGCCAAAGCACAAGCGTTAGAACCAGTGTTGCAGATCATTCAAAGCGGAAATGATCCTTCTTTGCTCTCCTACTCCCTCAGGTAGCGCAGGCTTCAGGTTTGACTTGCGCTAAAGCTGCAGCCATGGGAAATGGCCTGTGCAGTCTTGATCTATTGATAAAATTCTGTCATTTACATCAGAATTATAAGAAAACTGTAGTTGTACAGTTCAGTTATACTTTTCATTGTGTTTAAACCTGGACCTCTTACAGTCTAAATGTTTGCACAGACATTTAGACAGGTATTGCCTAAATATTTTGATCGGAAGCAGTGAACCTAGAGTTAGCACTGGTTTTGTTCTAGAGACTGGGAAAATACTGCTGGATCTCATAATTTGTCATTTAAGCTATTTAAACTCAGTGTATTCATTTATTCAGTTTTCATTTATACTACATTTATACTACAAACTGTTTCATTTAGGGTATGAACATTTAGGTTCCTTGGCATATTTTCAGTTAATTGCCAAACACCGTAAAGAATGAAATCTGCTTATGATATATGGACTGTTACAGTATTATTGTTAGTATCAAATTTCAGTTATTATTTTAGTGCTGTCCTTATGTGCATTACAAATAAACCTGAATATTATCATTAAGAATTTCTTAAATAAAATTTGGGCTTACATATATAACTGATGTTTTGTTGTCCATTGAGGCTGACTTAATTGTAATTATCCAGTACTTATATAAATGAGGGGTAAGGGTTGCTAACATCCTGTGGGAAAGAGGGGGAATAGTCTCCTTACTTTTTGCATATTATGAAAATGACCAAATGTAAGCATTCGCATTTTCAGAGCCAGATTTTCTCAAAAATAATGAGTATTGGACATAAGGATGCTACTCAGAAGAAAAGCATGAACAAACTATGCTAGAAACTCTGCAGCCTCCAAGGAGAGAGCAAAATTATTCTCACGCCCTCTGGTGCACTTGCCTGTTTCTTGAGTTGTCAACAAAACTACTGTTCTGTAAAGTATATAGTAACCTTGAAAGATCCTGGCAATAGCTTGTATAGGGCTGGAGAGAGCTCTTGGGCCGTGAATTCTACTCTGTTGTTGCTGCATGCTTTTTGACTAATAAACACAAGGATTTCTTAAAAGTCCAGGAAAAAGAAAAGTTACAAGACATCAGTAAGAGCATTGGCATACCACTGTCAATAAAAGATGTCCAAAGAATCAGTTAATATTTCTTCCAGTGCTCTTTCTTCCTGTGCAATATGTGTATAATACCTATAGCCTGCCAGCGGCCCGGAGGAGGTAGAGCACAATCCTTTTCCTTCATGTTGAATCATAAGACATAGATGCTTCAGTTCCAAAGGTAGAGTTAGGAACATATACATTATTTTACATGCTTAAGAAGCTTCTGGTAACAGTTTTGAATCTTGGTTCTCAAATGATTAGTCAGACAAGTCACAGAGCTGGGCCTGCCCTGTATCAGAAGCGTGAGTCTGCTCATTTTCACTTGAAGGAGGTGGTGTATGATATTTCTTAATCAAATCCATTTATGTCTCTCTTTCTTACAAAAGTAAGCTGTCAACACTATTGAGAGGTTGCATTTTTTTCTTTGTTTAGGCTGCTACCAGTGGAAGATGACTTTAACCTCAATTGTTAGCATGGTAATGCTGGTTTGACCCTTGTAGTAGAGCAGTGCGTCAGCCAGGCCATTACTGGCTGTCCTTTACCAACCTGCTGGGTAAAAATGCTTCATTTCAGCCTGTTGAGTCAGTTCATTCTTAGCTAGAAATTGCTTGCAGACAGCAGGTCACATCATAGATCACTTCAGCTTGTGTCCTGATGGCATTGGATGATCTTTTTCTTTCCAGCCAAATGCATATTTATATCGTGTTCCACTATTAAGTGTGCTTTGATGTTCTCTCACTTTTTGGTTAGAAGGACACTTGTTTATTTCTGCTGGGCCTGTTTGGAAGCAGGGAGAGAGAAATCACTATCGCAGTGATATGCATTATAACCTGGGTGTCTGTAGAGTTACTGCAAACTAAGTTGTATGTGCTTGAGGTGTTCCTCTTGTTACTGAGAGGGATGGTGACCTTGTTGAGTTGATGTGCTTCTTGCACAGCTACGTTCTTCAGGGTAGGAAACGCTGACTCCAGCACCAGCATTTTCTTCTTCTGTGCCTTTCCCTAAACCTGAACATAAAACGAATGTTAGAATTCAATTGTAGTTTTTTGTTCATCCCAGTTTGAGTGTTAAGTGAAGAGAAGCTTGCTGCCAGAGCGACAGAGGCCTTTCTTTTGATTCAGCTGAGGGTTTTTTGGCAGTCAAATGCATTTCCCCCATCAAAGGTGAAGACTGACTTCATTAGAGAGCCAGTGTTTTTCACGCATCAGAAGCTGGCTGCTCTAGTTGGTGACTGGTGGTTAAGGATTCTTCAGGTGTCTGTCAAGCTGTTTACTAGCTGTACTTGAGCAATGAAATTATGTCAGCTGGTATCATATTTTAGAGCAGCTGCTATAGCTGGCCACCAGCACATGGCCTTTTGGAGTAAGATTCATCTTGCCTGATCTCCAAAATTCACTCGAGTTTGTTGTGTGCATTCCCTTCATAGTTGGCGGAGAGAAAATGACATTTAGAGACACTGTTTTTTCTCACCTTGGGGTAGAAGTTATTCTTTAGAAGTGTCTGTCTCCATTAATTAAAATATCTGTGGGCTGCTTGCAAGGTTGTGGCAGGTGAGGAGAGGATACTCCTGCTCGTTTCTCCCAAGCTTTCCCTAGAGACTGGTACAGCCTGCAGCACCTATAGAAAACACTGCTTATAGAACTGCAGTGGATATTTATCTAAATGAAAGGCTTACTGGTCGTCATGTTCAACAGCTGATGGCCTAGACCAGTTGTCTTTTATCCTGTTTGTGCTTCTCAAGACACCGATGAGATACTTGGAGACTTAGCTGCAAAGGTGGCAGAAGGCTTCTCATCCTGCAAATGGCAGGTGGCTTGCAATGCAGGTGAGGCAGAGGCATGAAGTGGTGGCTGCCCATAGGTATTTTTGTCTACAAGTGTGTTTATGTGTTGAGAGGGCACAAGAACTGCCTCTGACTTGGTTTGAGCATGAGGTGCAAAAGCAGGTAGTTCTGCCTTTGTGATTAGGAATTAGTATCTTGTATATTATCATAATTTTCTATTTAAAGGAGATTTTTCACAGGCAACTAAATACTTACTCTCTGCTGGAAGTCGGTAAGGCTTAGCTGTCTGTTTTCCACTTGACTTTTATTTACTTCTATACCATTTCTCTCCTCGTCTCCCTCACCAAAATACCTTTCCCTGTTTTCCATTTTTTCTCTCTCTTAATTACAGTATTTCTGGAGAGCTTTCTTTAACCTATTTTAGTAAGTATTATAATTAACACTTGGCACTGTATTACAAACAGGGTTTTATTTTTCTTTTAGCCAAACATACTGTACTTCAGTTCTTTGACTAGTATCATGTATCTAACGTATCTGTAAACAGTACACTAATTGTAGCGTACTTCAGTTAGTGAGCAGAAATACTTTATCATCTTCTCCTGCTTATTGTTGGTAAATGCTTTTATCTGCTGAAGGCTTTTTGTATGCTTATTTTATCTATACCTTATCCTTTATTGAATGTTTAGCCAAGAGAGGAAATAAACCCTGTTGAACTAAAATTACTTTATTTTTTATCTTTTTTTTTATCTGTAATGAGCATGCAATTTAGAAGGCTTATCTATGCAGTGTTTTGTCTAAGTGTTTAATGTTTATGAAACACAGTAAGACAATTTCTTTTGAACGGTACAAATCAATTTTAAAATAACTTGCAGGGAGACACACACACATAAGAGCTGTGCTGAATGGTTTTGAGGATTCTAAATTGAACACTTCATTTTGCAGGCCCAGATCGCCTTTCTTCAAGGTGAAAGGAAAGGACAAGAAAATCTGAAGAAGGATCTGGTGCGAAGAATCAAAATGCTGGAATATGCGCTTAAACAGGAAAGGTACGCTGCTTTACTGATGAGGACATGATGAAGAAATTCTGAAGACAGATACTTTCTTTTGCCTTTGTATTTGGCAAAACCAAGAAATATTTTTTCTGTATATATTCAGATCTCAAATTGACAAAAATTATTATACTAAATAAATCTAGTAGTCTAAATGTCCGCATTATGGTAAAAACAATGGCTAACGTAGTATGGCTCCAAAAACATGCAAATAAAACCCACGGTTGATTGATGATGAATACTTCTTCCTTGGTAAAATTCTACCTTCCTGTATAGATTATACCCCAGAATTATAGCGTATTCTCTTTTTGTTCAAAGTACTAGCTTTGTTTAATAATATCTGATAACTGAAATCTTGAATAACTGTCTTCAGTCTAGTAATTACTAGTTTTTAATCTTGCTAAGTTTTTAGTCTTTTCAGTATGATAGACTCTACAGGAATATCTTCTGGAGGCTAATTGTGTGAGGAGTGAAAAAATGTTTGTGTTTACCAGTTAATCAAATGTCTGTTTCTTTGTTCATGGAGATTTCAGTAGAAGTCCCCAGTCTACTCCACCATTTTATTCTTACATATACTTTCCAGTTGTTCTAATCTTTGAGGCAAACAAGTTGGGTTTTTTTATCATGTTTCCAGAAAGTCTTTCCTTTCATGTGATTTATTTTAGGCCAAGTTTAGTTTTTAAATTGTTTTTATTAGTAAAATGGCTTTTAAAATTCTTGACCAAAGAGTGTATTTATGGTACTACTACAAGGCAATCATTGTTTACATACCATTTTCCTATCAGACAATTCCTACTTCTCTTTAATTAAATATTAATAAAATAAACCTCTTTTAAATAGTTTGTATTAGTAGAAATAAGATTAGAAATATACACAAATGCAAATGAGGAATAGGATATTGCAGCTAGTTAATTTAAAAAGGACACTAACAGTTGTACATCACTGTATTGCATTTAGATTCGCTAATCTTATATGGGTTGCTTTAGCATACGAGACATGCCTTGCACCATCCAGTTTGGCTCTTTCCAGTAGCAACCAATTCATCCGCTAGCATGGAGCTGCAGCCAGTTTCCTGGCCAGCAGTAGCCTCAGGGCTCCAGCATACTTGCTTTCCCTTTTGGGAGTTCTCAGAGGAATGCTTATGGTATATACTCTTTTTGCCCAGGCCTTGTTGTGGCACTGATCACTGATCTTACATCAAATAGCACAGAAAAATATCAAATGTATGCATAATGGAGATTGCAGTTTGTAGCCATGGAAAGGCTTACATCTGAGGCATGATTATAAAGATCAGAGTCACTTTAAAAGAAAACGGAGGCAATAGAGTACATTGTTGTGCAGCTGTCCAGAGGGACCTTGACAGGCTCGAGAGGTTGGCCCGTGTGAACCTCATGACGTTCAACAAGGCCAAATGCAAGGTCCTGCACATGGATCGGGGCAAGCCCAAGCACAAATACAGGCTGGGCAAGGATGGGTTGAGAGCAGCCCTGAGGAGAAGGACTTGGGGCTTTTGGTTCATGAGAAGCTCAATGTGACCCAGCAACGCACGCTTGCAGCCAACCGTATCGTGGGCTGCCTCAAAAGAAGCGTGACCAGCCAGTCGAGGGAGGCGATTCTCCCCCTCTACTCCACTCTCATGAGACCCCACCTGGAGTACTGCGTTCAGCTCTTGGGGCCCCCAACATAAGGAGGACATGGACCTGTTGGAGCAACTCCAGAGGAGGGCCATGAAGGCAATCAGAGGGCTGGAGCACCTCTCCTAGGAAGACAGGCTAAGAGAGTTGGGCTTGTTCAGCCTGGAGAAGAGAAGGCTCTGGGGAGACCTTCTAGCAGCCTTTCAGTACCTGAAGAGGGCCTACAAGAAAGCTGGAGAGGGACTTTTTGCAAGGGCATACAGCGATAGGACAAGGGGTAATGGCTTTAAACTGAAAGCGAGTAGATTTAGATCAGATATAAGGAAGAAGCCCTTCACTATGAGGGTGGTGAGGCACTGGAACAAGTTGCCCAGAGAAGTTGTGGATGCCCCATCCCTGGAAGTGTTCAAGGCCAGGCTGGATGGGGCTTTGACCAACCTGGTGTAGTGGAAGGTGTCCCTGCCCATGGGCAGGGGGGTTGGAACTAGATGATCTTTAAGGCCCCTTCCAACCTAAACCATTCTGTGATTCTATTCTGTGATTGTAAAGATACGGTCTAAGGTACATAAATTCAGTAAGATTTCTCGTATTTCAAAACTGAAGGAGCTATTCCTGATTACTTAGGGATATCTCTAATACGTCATGTTCATAACCCAGTTAAATTAGCAATTTATCTAAAATTATCAGAGTATGCAAATACATTTCCATGTGCTATCAGAGAAGCTTTGTAAGGTTAAAAAAAAAAAAATAAACAAGCTTCCATATGGATAGTGAAAATGTCCCCCAGTTGCATTCAGTAAAATGCACCTAAATTAAGACATTTAAAACCTAATGCAGCAGTCACTGTCAGGATTAGGAGAAAACACCCGGTGGATTCCTATTAGCAGTTTTACATACGTATCTTTTATCTTTTCTTGTATCTTTTTCTGCAGTGTATGGTATTGATATTGATTGAGGCTTGGTTACTCAGGTCAGTAGGCTACAGTCAGCTGATCTGATCCAGTTTGGCAGTTTCAGTATGGGTGTGCAATGGTTTTTAAAGTAAACGTGATGCTTGTGAATGGTGTGTGCTGGAGACAGCTATTTATAAGAGTTCGTGTTTTTTAACAGCAGTATTATTTGTCAGTTTCTGAAGAAACAGTCTTGTCTTTCTGCTGGAAATGTCTCCCAGCAAGTGATCTTGCTTGATACTTAAAAGAATGGCAACATACTGAGCTTGGAAGCACTGCTCTATTTCCCAGCGTTTTCCTAAATCAGCTGTCAGGCAGTAGTCAGTTGGGATGCTGGCTGTTTCCACTGGGATCTCAGAGCTGGAAAATGAGATCCTACAAGGTAGGAGGAAAACATTTCTGGTCAAGGTAGGGCAAAGGTGGTGTGGGTGAGAGCAAGCAGGGAAGCATTCCTGCATTGATTTCTGCCCTGTCCTTGTAGCACATCAAATCTTTCTTAGCTAGATGAAGTAAGTTATGAGTAACGGGACAGAATATGAAATTGTGGCCCAGAGTAGCCTGTGTTCCCAATGCCCTCAGGAAACTGTGAGCAAGAAGTGAGCAACATTGGTTTTCTCAGATGCATGCTTTTATGAGCTGCTGCTCTGTGTAGTGGGTGTTCAGCATTTCTTTTATCAACCAAATGTTTTCAAAGTTTACTATAAATATACAACTTTGGAAGCATTGTCATTGTTCTCTGTTTCATGGCACTTAGGTAATTTTATAGCGGGTAAGGTAGAAAATGAGTTTTACTTACAGATTATGTTGTTCTGACATTTAGTTTAATGTTCAGTTTTTATGTTCGTAATTGTAAGATTACCTTTTTGTTGCCTATATAGGAACTCCAGTTATTTCTCCTGAAGAGTCTTAATATGCTAAATAGCAAAGAGCTTAGAAGGAGGTAGTTAATAGTTAAATGCTATCATTTGTTCAATAGCAGTTTTGATGTAGTTTTGCCAACATCCAGTAGATTGCAGTGTGAGGCTGTCCGCAGCTGAGGGTTACTTTTTATTACTTTATCAATACTTGCTCCACCACCAGTAAATTGCATTGTTTCCTCTGGATTTTCAGGAGCTAGCTGAAATGTAGTACTGTTTCTCTCAAGTACACGTTCTATTTTATCTAGTCTAGCTCATTTCCTGTCTTAACTTATTTTAACCAAAGAACTGGACTCCTGAGCCATGTCTCTAGAAACACTTGATTTAATTTTATGTTGTTTTCTGCACTGGTGTATCTGATCAGTGTAAGGCTGGCGCCTTCTCCCCTGGGTAGAATATCTCGCCGTGCTGTTCCTGGCAGTCATTCTTGTTTATGTCTCTTGGTTTGGCGGCGGCTCCCAGATCTTCTACGGATGTTTTGGCAGGCTCCCTCAGCACAGCTGGATCAGATGCTTCAGGTCTGGCGACAGATATTTCCAAGAAATAGTGGCCTTTTTTGATCGGGATCAAACTTGTTTCTGTGTGAAGTATTCAGAAAAGTCTCACTGCTCTCAGTCTTAAGATATTTAGAAGGATGGAAGCTTATAGCATTTTCCTAAGCAACTCTTGAAGTGTTGTGGTAGCCATGTTGAATGTCTCCAAGCACTGTTTGCATAGAAGACACATAGTTTAAAGAAAACACTGCTAATCAAAAAAGGAGAATTGTGTAATGAAATGCAAAAGCCAGAGCAGTGGTAATATTCATACTTTTCTGAGTAAGGGCATCTACCCTGTAACGTAGTTTCACAGCCCCAAAATACCTCTCTTCCAAACCACTTGAAGGCTAGTTTTCAGATGGAAAATACCCTCTATAAAGTTGTATCCTTCAGCTAGTTATTTTTCAAGGAATTTTTCAGTCTCTGCATACTTCTAATATGTAGATGCAGATGTAGTTTTCAGAAGTTGGAGGTAAATCATCCAAGTTGAGCAAGTTTCAGATAATAAAGGCTCATCTTTGTGGTTTGTTTCCCTCCTTCTTCCCCTGCCCCAAAACCTCTGTCCTTGTTTTTGGCCAGATGATACAAAGGTTGGAGAAACTTTGATTTTTTTTTTTTTTTTTAATATTTATTTACAGAAAAAATATATTTGCTCTTTTTTGTGGTAATAGTATCTCACTGCTGTGATGTGTGAACTAGAGTTCAATGTGAACTGCAAAGGGCCAGTTTAAAGCTGTTAATAAGTGGACTATGTGGTTTCTGTAAAAGCGGAGAAATTAAGCGTGACAGGTGGGCAGGAGATATTCTGTTATTGTAGAAATAGATTAAATATAAACATGCTAATGGAATAAGCTATATTCAGAATTTGTATAGAAAAGAATTAAAGTTTCTTTTGTGGGGAGTTTCATGGCCTTTGACTGCAGTATGTGTAACTGAATGGTCAAGACTCTCTCCCTTCTAGTCTTGGAGTCTGAATCGTTGTGTTCGGCCCTTTCCTTAGTATGCTTTAGAAAGAAGAAGATTGTTTGTCTTTCAGGCCTGTGACATTTTCAACTGTACCATAAGAAAGTTTCTAATAATAAATCTCATATTTGCTGCCTGAAGAAGTGTAGAAAATATTTCCTTGATGGACTGTTAGCTGTCTGTATTGATTTTTTTTTTTAAATATTTCTCTGAACTTCCGAAGCTGACCACAGCTGAAGGTGAGTTCACTGGGTCAAGTACTCTGACATGGTATTCATGTTTCTGTTTCACGTCTAACTGGTGTCTTGCTCAGATACCTGAATCTGTACTAATTCTAATTAATTCAAGTTTGAGTTTGGCGTTGGGTTTTTTGTAATTTTGTGCAGGCAAAGGTCTGTGGCTTTTTGTTTTAACTTTCTCAGTAATATTAAAAATAAGTATTGCTTTTGGGGATTGTCAGCTCTTCAATTGTCTGACTTTGTTAGGACATGATTCTTCTGTTGCATCTGTATTTGTACTGGTCTCTGCCTCTGATATACAAAGTTAAATCTTCTGAAAGATAAATCTTAGTCCAGCTTGGCCTTAAAATAAATTTAAGGGCCAGCGGTGTAGAAGACCATGTAATCTAGGTTATCCTCTTGAAGTAAAGAATAACAAAGGCTTTAAAAACTGTTGCATTATGAGGAATAACCAGTTAAAAAAACCTGCTACTAACAGTTTAGAATGTGGATGGAATGAATACTCTCACTTTGCTGAACTGATTTTACAATGCCTTTAATGATGGGGGAAAACTTCAGTAAGAAGAAAGAAGAATATTACTGTTGATTTAAGAGGGAAAGAAATTTAAAAAATGAGCATACACAGGTGTAACAGATTGGAATAAATATACTGAGAAGTTTAAAAAAAAATGCAGGCTGAATTTTTGAAAAATGGATTTTCGAGAACAGGTGAGAGATCTGAGGAATAGGAGAGGTATAAGGAATGATCCTTTCAGTTAACCTAGCAAACACTTTACTTTGGTTCTTAGGGTGAAAATGATTAACAAAACTTCAATAAGAAAATTAGTGAATGCATAGAAGATAATGGAACTTTATATAAGACCCATGAGCTAAAAGCAGATGTCTCATGCCACAAAACTAGCTGCTCTCTGAAATTATTTGCAGGAATTGAGTAGAGCACATTATAGGTCACTAATCCAGATTAAAGTGAAGTAGTAATATTTGCTCACTTCTGATAAACCAAATCAAAATCGATTAAACATTAGGGTCCCTTGAATTGCTGACTGCATAAAAACTTGACCTTTTTGACATAGTGTAGTGTTTAAAGTTGGTGAGGTAGGTTAGTGACAGAGTAGGGGTTTTCTTAGTTCTTGATTAGTTGTTACTTTTTATTAGTGATGGTGGGGGGAATAGTGTATATATAGCATCAGTATCTAACAATATTGAAATGCAATTGTTTTACCAGGGTAACATCTCTCTGCCGGTGAGATGTAGGAAACAGGTAGTTGGGAAAGATAAATATTTTGATTGAGCATTCAGGTTTAATTTTGTTCTATTCTTGGCTATTTTTTTCTGTACTGACCAAAATGTTTATCCTTCACTTATTGCTGTTAATATATTTCAAGTGCATCCTTTCTCCTTTCCTTGCTGGTTGCTGCTCAGCTGAGTTAGAGCTTAGTGCTCTAGCTCTTGAGGAGGAAGTAAGTTCCTTCATCTGTCTTTGTTGCTACGCCTAAGAGGCATTTCTTCACTCTGCACTTACCCTTGTCATTCAAAATTAAATGTTTATTATAATTAAAATGCAGCTGGATTAGTAGGAAACTAGTACTGTTGATACTGAAGCATAAGAACTACCAAGCATCGCTTCCCTCAGTACCATTTTGTTAGAAGTAATGAGTTTTCTTGGTGAAATAGGAAAAGGCAAAAGAAAACAGTGATATAATGAAGATGTCTGAGAAGCAGTCAGGTGACTTGAAAACATTATCTACAGTCGTTCTTGATACAGTCATCTGAGCTTAGTAAGACTTGCCTCATACAGTTATGAAGTGTCACACCCATTAATTTTTAAAAAACAAATTTTAAGTGAAAGAGTTCTCTTGTGAGTAGTGGAGCTAATGAAGCCCATTTTCATGTTGGTGTATGTGAGGGTTGGTGTTTTTCTTTTTTTCGTTTTGTCTTTCGTAGCCTGTATCTTGCCGCCTTACACCTAGTTCCATATATTTGTATTGGAGCTGTGTATGTGTGTGTGCTAGTTGGTCATCCCACTGCTGCCAGGCTGCATGCCCAGCATTGCCTGAATTCTTGCCTGCCTTTCATTCAGGGCAGGAACTAGTATGAGTGCTGCTTTTCTACCCAGTTATGAATGTCTACAAAACCTTATAGAAAATCAGGGTTTTTTTGAGTTGTCTAAATTTTCATGTTTGGCAGAAAACAATCATAGCGACAAAAGTTACAGTGAGTACGAGAGAAAGGGGAGCCGATTGCGAAACTGGCTAAGGCTCTCTTTGCTTCAGTTTCTCTGTTACTGTGTTATAAGACTACTCTAATGAATCTAATAACTTATATGTGCATTTGTAATGCTGTACTACTGTGGCGTTATTTTGTGTGTTTAAAAGTCTATAGACACTGACTCTGTAGGATGAAGCTTTTCAAATTAAAAAGCATTTCCTTTTTTCTTCTAGCTACTCTTACTGTCATCGTGGGGTTGCTTGCATGCTTTGTGGGGTTTATTACAATAGGTGTTCCATAGCCTAAATATTCTTGGAAGAGAAGTCTCCATTTTTGAACTTGGTCAAGTGGCAGATCTAGCAGCTTTAAGAGAAACTGGTGTAGTTGGGCTGCTGTCAGTGCTAAACCTCATTTAGAATAGTTCTGAGGGCCTGCTGCTGTTGGAAGGCACAGCATTTCAAAGAACAAAACTAAGGTTTGCTTAATTGAGGTGACAATATGAAATACAAAGTAGATGGCACTGAACTGACATGGATAGTGAAAATGTTTCATAGTGATGGCTAAAAAAAAAAAATAGGTGGGGTGGGGAGGGAAGTAGAGAGTAGCCCATGTCCACAGGGAAGGAACCTTTTCTGTAGCAAGAACATTTTGTACAATCTGCAGTCTAGTGATCCCTGTGTTTCATCAGTATTCACTCTGCAATTACGTGTCAAACTTGGAAAAAATAATTAAGCAAAATTACACATCTGAAGTCCTGCTGAAAGTATTTGTTTTGTTTTGTTCCTAGCCTAGAAGAAGGGAGTAGCTTTTCAAGCGAAGACAGGTGACATTTATGTGTTTAGAGATACCCTTTAAATGTGCTAATAGTTTCTTTTTTCTTTTTTTCTTTCAGGGCTAAATATCACAAATTAAAATATGGCACAGAATTGAATCAGGGAGATATGAAGCCACCAAACTATGATTCTGGTAAGAATTTATTAAGAATGAGTTCATTACCGTCACAAGAGCTTAACTGTGGTTTGTGCAAATGCTGAAATGATAGTGTTGATAAAATAAGCCACTTAATGGAAGCAATGGGAATAGAGGTAATTAATAAAGACTGTATTTTACTCTTGTAAAATTAAAAATATATGCTAGTGCTCTGAAAGAGTCTATTAATAAATCAAATGAGTTTAAATTCAAAAAAAACTAAACCCAAATGAACAAACTGCTCCTGGAGAGAATAATTTTTCTCTTCCTTAGTAATGTGTGTGGATGTTTTGGAACAGGAAGATACTAGATTTATAGCTATAGAATCCTTTTATCTTTGAATAATTCTTCTGAATAAAAAGTTAATGGCAAAGGACATGAAATGTATAGTATATAATTTTTTTTGTTCAATTACCTCAATGATATTCCAGGAGAAAAATAATGAAAGTGCGTATTAGACATAAGTGAGAGTTTGAGAGCGGGGAATTTATTTACAAAATTCCAATGATTGTTGGAAATGCATACAGCTAACTTCAGTGCTATACTATGAGAGGACAGTTTTTCACCTTGATCTCTGGAAAGCTGATTTGTTTTTCTAGAGGTTGCGTCTCCTACTTTACACGAATAGTTTTAAGCACCGAACCTGAGGAATTAAGAATTTAAATTACTTCCTTTCATCCCTCTCTCTATCTCCCTATCGTTTCCTCAAAAAAAAAAAAAAAAAAGAAGGGGTACAGAGATCTGGTTATAGGTCAAGCCCTTGAAAGGAGAAGTAATAGGTGATGATTTTTGTATCTCAGCCCCCTGATGCTCCTACTACAGCAACGAAACTAGAACCGCCTGTACATAGAGGAAGAATATAGAAAGTCTGCAGACCTCAGCTCCGTCGCTTGGTCTGTGGAAGGGATGGTCTGGTTTACTGTCATGGTTAATTCTTATCTCATTGGATTCAGAAGGTCATTAAAAACAATCAATCAATCCAACCCCACACTAACTGATGAAACTTTACAACAGGCTTTTCTTGTCCAAGATGTAATGAATTTTTGAGAAATTTTATTTCACATTAGTATCAAGGTTATTTCCTTAACTGAAGAAATAGTCCAATTTGGTGTTACTAAGTGGAAGACCCCAATCTGTATCCGGACCACTAGATGTAGGGGTGCTGGTCGACAGCCGACTGAACATGAGCCGGCAGTGTGCCCAGGTGGCCAAGAAGGCCAACGGCATCCTGGCTTGTATCAGGAATAGTGTGACCAGCAGGAGTAGGGAAGTGATCGTGTCCCTGTACTTGGCACTGGTGAGGCCGCACCTCGAGTACTGTGTTCAGTTTTGGGCCCCTCAGTACAAGAAAGACACTGAGGTGCTGGAGCGTGTCCAGAGAAGGGCAACGAGGCTGGTGAAGGGACTAGAAAACAAGTCTTATGAGGAGTGGCTGAGAGAACTGGGACTGTTTAGCTTGGAGAAGAGGAGGCTGAGGGGAGACCTTATCGCTCTCTACAACTACCTGAAGGGAGGTTGTAGTGAAGCGGGTGTTGGACTCTTCTCCCAAGAAACTAGTGATAGGACGAGAGGAAATGGCCTCAAGTTGTGTCAGGGGAGGTTTAGACTGGACATCAGGAAGAATTTCTTTACTGAAAGAGTGGTTAGACATTGGAAGAGGCTGCCCAGAGAGGTGGTGGAGTCGTCATCCCTGGAGGTGTTCAAAAAAGGTGTGGACGTGGCACTCCAGGGCCTAGTTTAGGAGTCATGGTGGTGTTAGTTGATGGTTGGACTTGATGATCTTAGAGGTCTTTTCCAACCTTAATGATTCTATGATTCTATCCTAGACATCCTTGGTTTTTGTGATTTCTCAGGATCCAGCTATAAGCGTGTTGCTCCAATTTCCAGCTGAGGAATGTAGTGCAAGGCCTGGCTTGCCCAGCAGAGCTGTAGCTAGTGCATTACTTCTGCAAAGTGAACATTAGTGGAATTACCTTTGTTAAAATGCCATTATCCTGATTTATCCCATTGCATTCTATATATGTAGCTGTCAGAAATATACACTTTTGTTCTATATTGAATTTGGACTGATTAAAGATACACACTTAAAACAGAAACTTTGTTATCATGCTCCTTTGGAGCTGTCTTTGATAGATACTTACTTGTATGTCTGAGTCTTCCCCCCCCCCCCCCCCTGTTTTTCCTGACTAGTCAGGAAAAAGCGTGGAAATGTTTCTAGTAGTTCTTCCAAATGGGTCCTTGTTGTTTGTTTTCTTTATGATCTCATGGGGTCATGGGGATTCAGTAATACAGTTTAGAAAAAAGAGTTCAATCTCCTGATATAGGGATGCCTTTTTTTTTTTTCCCTCTGCTTGTGATGTCTTCTATTATTTGCTCATAATGCAAGTCCCTTCATTCTCATCTGTAAACTGCTGTTACTGCTACCAGTCATCAGTTTTGAGGAGACTAAGCAAAAGAGAATTCTTGCCTGTAGATATACTTTATAGTGCCTTTGGAAGAAGGGATTTTGCTTTCAAAAGGAATTTTCAGGCAGATTTATCTCAGTCATGTTTTAATTCTTACAGACTGAGCTTTGGTAGTTGTGCATTGGGGCCAGCTGTGTTCAGTTGTCATCAGAAAATCATTGTGCAATTGATTATTTCCTATGGTTGCTATTGAATGGATTTGTGAATTTGAGATGGATAAATTTCATATGGCTCTCCTTGCATGTGAATTCTGGTTAGTCTGTGATAGCTTCTTTGGGTGGGTGGTGGTTTTTTTCCTGTGTGGTGTTAATTCAGTTGTTTAAAGGTAAATGACTTCACACTAAGGGCAATACCATGTCACATATCAAGTTACTCATAGGATTGTACCACAGGTATTTCTGGTTCTTAATTTTTGTTTACACAAGAAGATTATTCATCTGTCAGTGTTTGGGCCACAAGGGTTTCAAGTTTTGTAGAGGCTTTCATAGATAATGAACCAAGATCTTTTATCTTGGAAAGCATATGCTTATGTGTCTCCTGGAGGAGGGGAAAAAACCCTCACCATCATGTAGTAAGAAGCTATATATGGAATAAAAGTGTAGCTGTTGCTTGCCAGCACTCAGATAGGTTTCTCACCAGAACAGCCGCATAACTTCTTGTGCATTTTCCTGGAGTAGTACTGTTTAGATACAAATTTACGGTTGTGGAAAATGTGGTGAAAATTTTTCAACAGCTTTTCAGGTTAAAAAATAAACAAACAACCCCTGTTGTATTTTTTTTTTTCCTTCCACAAAGCTAATACAAATATGGATGAATTTAAAGTTGATGTGAGTAGGTCTGTCGGTTTTATGTTGAACGGTCAAATATTAAGGAAATTGGTTGGACAGTAAGTTGTTAATAGATATCATGCTGCAGTTGCATTTGATATTGTTAGCAGTTAAAGATGTTTGTATTCAAACTTAAATTATGAGCAAGAATTATATTGGAAGGTTAATGCAAAAATGGAACTCCAGATTGTCTATGTGACTATGTGCCCTTAAAGAAAAAGGAGTAGGATGGGGCTTTGGATGTGAGACAGAAGGGAAGGCGTGCTGACGACTAGTGGAACTTGCTGTCATACAGTAGGATGTACCTGACAATCTTTATGTGTACATAGTACTACAGTTACATGCTATGTGCATTTTTTCCTCTCTTGATTGATTATTGGCACTTTTAATCTCTTGTTTTGTTATTAAACCATTCCTAATCATTTTAAGACAAATCACATTTGTCTTTTCAAGTGGATGGGCATGTTTTTAAAAGGTAAGACAAGGGAAAAAAATGTTAGTAATTAAATAATCTTTTCCAGATGAAGGGAATGAGACAGAGATTCAGCCACAACAGAACAGTCAGCTAATATGGAAGCAAGGACGACAGCTGCTAAGACAGTAAGTGTTGAAAAAAGGACTCGAATAATGAATGCAAGGAAAAGAATCTGGTAATGAAATGTGATGATGGTGGTATTTGATTTCTTTCTGTTAGATTTTCTTTCAAGAAAAGTTTGTGTGATGAAGTTCATTCAGCTTCTGCCCTGCTTTTCCTAGGTTTTTGAAAAATTTTGATACTTCAGAACTTCAGATGAGAAGCCTTGTCAAATCAGAAACACCTAATCTCCTTTGCTTTTCTTTCACTGAGTATCATAAAACAATCTGCTTGGGAGAACAGTGGGTCATGACACTTTGCAATTCTTTTTGCAATTAAAAAGCAACATACACAAGTAATTCTGTTAAGAGCGATGTAAAATAAAAATAACTGGTGTTGGAGGGGGATAACTTTTATTTTGGCCTGCTCAAGGTGCAGAAAAGAGTAATATCTAGAAGGTTAGACTAGAAGTTGTCTAATTCTCAGTTCATCTCAATGAAGGAAACGTCTGTTAATGTAAATTAGTTTGAATTGTGGTCATAGTGAGTTCATTAATTTCCAAGATATATGGTCACATTTTTGTGTGGGGTTTTTTTGCCTTGGTTACAACCCTTGGTTTAAATTGAAGAGGTCTCTTAAAGACCTCTCATCAGAGTGTTTCTATCTGTTTTTTCATGCATTTGCCTCATCCCCTATGCTGATAGTTAGAATCTAAGGTCTTCTAATCGGCTAGCAAAACTTCTGCTTTCTGATTTTTTTTTTTTTTTTTTTTTTTTTTTTGGGTGTGTTACAGAAGATTAAATGAGAGGGGAGGGAGACAGTAAGGACAGTCTGGAGCTTATATTAAAGGACTTTTTTCCAAGGAATTATACAAAAGTTAAATTTGTCTGTTGGATGGCTTGTACATGCTTTTCTTTTGCAAGAGCTCAAATCCTTGCATGTATGTTGAATAAATGTAAATAAAGTGGTCTTGACTTGGATCAGTGATTTTGAAGACAAGTCAGTCCTTCTCAGTGCAATTCATAAATAAGTGACACAGTGCTGAATACAGAGTGTGTATTACTGACAGACTGTTTTGGATAGGTGGCTTGTTTGATTTTTATATAGCTGACAATCAGTATTTCTCTCCTAATGTGGTTATGTGGAGGATATTCTTAAATAATTGGAGGAGAATATTCTTGCAGGAGAAGTGTCTGTCCTTGTTTTGTAATAGCTGTTACTGTAAAATAGCATTTCCCCTCTTTAGAGTCCTCTAGAATATTGATCATTTAATTAGTCCGGTGCTCCTGAGAAGACAGTGCTATTAACTGCATATTCTAGAGGAAAGGACAGAAACCAATTTTTACTTTTTTTTTTTTCTTTTGGTTAAATCATTATTTATCCCCTGTTTCCTCCCAAAGGCAATATGGCATATTGATGAAAGAGCCAACTTTAGACCTTGAGGTTTTCATACAAGCTAGTCCAGGACTCTTGCTGCCCAGCCCTTATACGCCAGACACATTAATATTTGGCAGATCCATTGCAGAATGAGGAAAAGACAAGACAAAGATTTTATCAAACCTAGTGTTTTATAAATAACAACTTTTACTAGTAGCTACAGCTACAGAATTTGTTTTTATTCCCTCTGTTTTCTAGGCTTCTAATAATGCTTACATAAGGAACATATCTGATACTTCTTGTAAGGCTTCATGTGTAGTTTCCATGTGTTGAAGAATAAAATGGCCGTGTTGTACATGCAACTGTGGTGATTTTTATAAGCCAGTGGTAAATAATTGAAAGGGCTTTTCCATCCATTTTAGTAAATGAATGAATAATGTATTGTATAACCTCTGACTGCTAGGCTCTTTGATTTCCCCCCCCCCCC
>WAAD01022933.1:3755-18877 GCA_013389945.1 Fregata magnificens
ATTCATCCCTTTTTTTACTTCCTTTGCCTCTCTCTGAACTTAGTTACATATTTTCTTAGATTTATTCTGAAGTAGTGCAAGAAAAGGAGAATGGAAGAGAACGACTACAACATCCACAAAACAAAATATCAGCTCTCAGGGTAAGTTTTGCAGTCAAAATATTTGTGACAGTAGAACTTAAATGACAGTTTCTGAAAAGGGAAATTAGATTTTAAGCTTTCTTCAGTAAGTGTATCTGTCTCTTAAGTAAATGTGAATGCCTGACTTATAATTTCAGAAACTACATTGCAAAATTTCTTCAAGTTCTGTATCCTTCAATATCCTTATCCATAAAATGATTTGCTAGACAAGTCAGAGAAACACAACAGAGTGAGGGCGAGAAATGTGTTTAAAATTTTGAACAAGTATTAATGGAAAATGATTTGCCATATTCCCTCAGCTCTAATAAAATGTACACTTTCCATTTATCCTTCAACTAGATATCTATTGATGTTTGATTAAAAACAATCTCTCCTGCTTCTGTAAGTACCTTCATGTAATTCATGGGGATTTTCTCATTTTCCCAGGTCCGCTTGGGTAAATAAAGGTTTCTCCTTAGCTCAGTCTCTTAGGTTGGATGTTAGAATAAACAAACTTCTATTAACTTGCTTTTTGTTTTGCTTTAGATTGCAAGTAACTTCATCAGCATGTAAGAGAGACAACTGTTCCATCTCTCCCTATATATTCTATTATACAAAGCTGACCCCCTTCCCATGAGCTTAGCTCTTGACTATAGCTAAATGCAAAAGAATAGGCACACACCAAAAGACTAGCAGGTTACACATACACATCTCCATGGACTGTGGCTATACGCAAAGAAAAATATGCTAAATTGCCTGCTCTTTTTATATAAAAAACTTTTTTACCCTAACGTGTAAGATGTGTGTTGACCTACTGTATTACAGTATGAGCATGAAGAAGGTTACTTTTTCCCCCTTTCTGGTAAATAATAAGGCAACTCATGCTGAGGGTGTACTTAAACTATACCTATAACTCTTGGAAATTCATAGATCGTAAGGCCAAATGGGACCATTATGATCATCTTGCCTGACCTCCTCTATAGCACAAGCCATAGGGTTTCGACAACATAACAGTGTTTGTAATTTCATATGCATTAGACTGCTATTTATAGGATATATATTGTATTGAAATGGCAGAATATTCATTGCTTTGAAATTCTGCTAGATAATTTTACTACTGTAGTGGCACCTACAGCATTCTCAGTTGTTACATATTAATAATAAAAAAAATTAAAACATAATTTCAAGTAATTTGCTAAAAGTGTGACTACATCTAATAAATCTGCTTGGGACAACAGCTGCAAAAGCATATGTTTACCATAAAAATACAGTTGATACAAAATAATCCAAGTAATTTATTACTAAGTACTGTAGAATCTGAAGTCTAATTAAGAAAAGAAAAATGATTAACTGGTCCATTGCAGTAACTGGAATACTTGAGCAAGAATACAAAAAAGTAAAACAAAATTTGTGTACCTTTCACAAGGCTTACTCCTATCCTGTGCTAAAAGTCTTTTTCCTTTGGGCTGATATCAAGAGCTATGGTGCTTGATTTTAATTTTCATGGAACCATTGCTATAAATGACTGCTACAAATGAGAACTGATTTTAAATGGTGACTAGTGCAGAAGCAGACATCTGCACCATTACACATGTAAAACAAGCTGAGCTGCATCACCTGCCTTGCTTTGTAAAACTATCACCCTTCCTTTATATGAGGAAGTGTATTTAAAATAAATATTTCCCTTTTTAAAACAAAAAAAATCATTAGTCCGCAAGTTTCATTTCCTACCTATCTGAAAAACAGAAAAGGTTCTCTGCGTTTTCTATAGGAGTCACTAATGAAGTGTACTACATTGAACAGTCCTAAAGGTCCCAGTCAACCAAACCAGCTTCACTGCTCAAATCTTGGAAACAGATAATGTGACTGATTTTTAAAGATAAGAATCCAGATATGGCCCATGTTTGTATTTGCTGCTGGGAAGGGAGCAATAAAAGGGCAATTAGCATTTCTACTGATCATTGGTTAAAATGATTTAACCCGCCTTTTAGCAAAGTAATAAAGATCCTTGAAGTAATTACATCATTTTGTTAAATGCTAAGAATGATGAGATAAACCAGCATGGATATCATTGGTCAAAGATGTTTATCTGTGTATATTAAAAGCTTTTAAACATGATCTTGTAGAAAAGCCTATGCCATTCACATCAGTCCCTTCTCCCAGCTGTCTCTAAAATTATACAAATTTAAAGACATATACGAACAACTACACCTTAAAAAAAGCAGATAGAAAACTAAATATACCACTTAACAGAAACTGTCAGGAATTAGTTATCGGTAAAATAACCTGATTTTGTAAAATCTGAAATGCTTTGTTCAGAGTGTCTTTCTGCTATGCAGAAGCTTTGACAAACTCTTGTGACAAGTGCAGGAGGAGGGCTGTGTCTCGAGGTTTGCATTTTGATCCATTCACTAGTAAATTCTCCGAGAGCTTAGATAATTACAACGTTTAGCTAAAAAAGGTTAGTTTAAAAGCAATTTTTAAAGATATTTCAATGGAGGGAAAGAGAGCGGGGATGAAGAGACCAATTAACCAATTTTTCTTGGCCTTTCTCTCATGCGCAGACACATTCTGTACAAACCCGTGTTTTGATGTATTATTTTAATTAATCCCGGTCTTTTGATTTCTGCAAAAAGAAGGTTAGCAAATGTAACAATGCTCGAGAGTTTCTTTATTGTAAAAGACACATAATTTCAAGCATTTAATAAGGTAGATTTATTCTGGGTAGTTTAGTTTGCACATTCACTCAAACAGCCCTCCCCAAAGACAACATTAAAAATGTGATTAGTTAGCTGCCATCAATAACACAAAATAGGAAAACACTCTCTGAAGGGACAGCTTTGTGGAGGGCACTGCACAGTGTGTAGTAAAAATATATGGCCTAATAAGTTTACATTTGCAGGCTCATTTGTTAAAACTCTTGAATTTCTAATTTGTGTCGGAAAGATAAATGGATGGGGCCTCAGTAAAGTGTGAGATTAATACTGATGGATGGGGATTCAGATTTTTGCTAGCCTCTTACTTCTGTACAACCCAATAGGCAGTTTATGGGAAAACCAAATGTAAATAAAAAAGAGGACATTATTTACCTTGGTCAAGGCCAATTACCAGTTATATTGTTCTTTTCAACTTTATTGTTTGGATGTAAATTATCCTTATCTAATTATTGTTTAATGCATTTTGGTAATCAAGCCCTTACAAAGTGTAATTAGATGCTAAAAAGGACAGGCACCCGATGGTTACTTTGAAACACTGCATATAGTCAAATGGTAGAAATGGAGGCTGCTGCGACCTTTAGGGGGGTGTAAGGTGGAAGAATAATAATAAAACATATTGTATAATAAAAACTGCCTTATACCTGAATCAAAATACTCACATAAAATGAAAATGAGCTGAGGTTAATACAAATAATAAAATAAGTGGGGCCTGCATATGCCGTACACAGTTGATTTCAACAGCCTGCCTTCCACATGCAGTGACAGAGCAATGCTATCGGTGTGCTGTAAAGAGACAGACGACAGAGGTGACGGCAGTATTTCTTACCTGTCTGGCTGAAGGTACCTCTGAACTTGGATGAACTTTACCAACTTAGAGAAGAAAGTTCTTATGTTCTAATAGTTGCCAGGTATATTTTCAAACTAAAATATGAACCTAGACGTGGCAGAAAGGCAGGCATTAATAAAGGAATAAAAAAAGGGACACTTCAACATGAACAAACAAAACAAAGGTCACTGCTGTTACGCTTCCATCTGTATAGTACTTTTAGTTCGAATCTGATCCAGAAGTCTTCAATATTTGTAAAACAACGTATGTTGAAATGTCAGTACAGGTTCATAGGGGTTGCTGAATCTGGCAGCCACCTGGAGACGAGGCACCCAGCTCCGACCAGTGGCGAGGCTGGGGATGTATTCCCAGTAGGCATGTGCACAAATGCATGTATACAATACATGTATATAAATACATATACCTGTCCGGCCACACAGATCAACACAGGCAGACATACATAAACACAAATGGCAGTCATGGCTTCATCTCATTCTCCTCTCTGGCTCATCGGGATGAAGGCCCATTTGTGGGAAAAATATAGATATATATGCAATGTGGATCTCTCCAGTAACTGGACTCCGACACAGCCTGTCTGTTAACTGCCCCTGGATCCTCCTGTCTCCAGGTGCCTCACGCACACCCACACACAAGTCTCTCAGCCTAACCCCCAAGCCCCAAGATCTCTCCAGCAGTTGGATGGGACTCTCCTGGTGCTTCCAGTAGCCAGCTTTTCCCATGGTCTTACCCTCAGACACCCCCTGCCTCCTGGACTACTTTGCCTACTCACAAGCTACTTCTTCCCTTGCACATCCTACAGTAAGTCCTGTGCAATCCCAAAACACTCTTCCCTTGCACCCCTTAACATGTCCCGTGCCCCTAGGCAGTGACGCCCCTCAATTCAAAAGGTGCTCTGGATGGCTGCTCCCCTTGACTCGAGGTGATGAGTTTCATTCCTGGGGCTGACATCTCTCCTGTGATGGGCTTGGAAGTCGCTGGGCAGGGTTTTAGTTGGGTTACCCCTCTTGCCATTGCTCACCTGTGCACCTTTGTGTGTGTGGAGATGAGGTTTTTATCACATAACCTAACACAGACTAATATCTTGATGAGCTACATACTTCATTAATTTGAACAGCCATCTTTAAAGAAGCAGGCAGAGATAGAGCCAGGATTTGCAGGGAAAAACGTTGTCTTGGGAAAAAAGGGACAGTATCAAAATTGTCTGTTTAAGCAGCTGCACCTTAAAATGTGGTTGCAGTCAGAAAAGTGACTTACACCTATTTTTCCTTTACAGATGTGTAACGGAATGGATGTTTTATTGACTTCATTTACTTCCTCCAATACCAGGCATTTCATTATTTTTTAATCTGTGTTGCAAAATAAATATAATTATGAAAGTTGAAGGCAGGTGCTTCTTTAGCTTCAGCATCATCCATTGCAATTTAAGTTGAATTATTACTGTAGGAACTTCAACCTGTAGCCTTACTCCACAGATACATGGTTCAGGGTATCAGTGCTCTGTGAACAATAAGAATCAAATCCCAAGTCTAGCTTGCTTGCTTTCATTAAGGGAGGGAGTTCATTTTCTTCATCGCAGAAGAAATGCCGTGTCTTAGATTTGCGATGAAAACAGTGTTGATAACTCACCAGTGTTTTAGCTGTTGCTGAACAGTGCGTGCACAGCTTCAAGGCCTTCTTTGTTTCTCACTGTGCCCTCCCCAACCCCACCAGTGAGTAGGCTGGGGGTGGGCAAGAGGCTGGGAGGGGACACAGCTGGGACAGCTGGCCCCAACTGACCAAAGAGGTATTTGATACACTGTACGATGTCGTGCTCAGCAATAAAACTGGGGGAATAGTCTTTCCAAGGTTGCTCAGAGACTGGCTGGGCATCGGTCTGCTGCTGGGAGGTGATGAATGATAGCCTTTTCATCACTTGTTTTGTTTTGGGTTTTTTTCTTCACTTATTAAACTGTCTTTGTCTCGACCCATGGGTTTTCTCTAGTTTTTGCTCTCCCAATTCTCTCCCCCATCCCACTGCAGGGTAAGTGAGCGAGCAGCTGGTGGGTGCTTAGTTGCACCATAATAAGTATGTCAATATATTGCCAAAATAAAAATAAAACTGAAAAATATGTCCTATATGGACAGATGTAAGCAGTTCTTAGTTTAGTTAAAAAAAAGAAGGTGGAGTAGTGACTTGACACATTCTACATAAAGAGAAAGCTCTTCAAACCCTGTGGGGAAATTTTAACAAGGGTAAATCTTAACAAGGGTGATCTAGACGATGATTCACTGTTGTGTGACATTCTTAAATTAAGATTTGATGT
The DNA here is from genome assembly GCA_013389945.1 of Fregata magnificens. Classification (NCBI taxonomy): domain Eukaryota; kingdom Metazoa; phylum Chordata; class Aves; order Suliformes; family Fregatidae; genus Fregata; species Fregata magnificens. The sequence continues at coordinate 9,742 of WAAD01022933.1, forward strand.
CCTCTTAAAAACAATGCTCGGCCAATTCTCTGTTGAGTGAACATCCATATCCATGCTCCAGTCTTGCACACAAGCATTTTCAGCTCCTGAGCCTGGAGTTTTCGAATAACCTAATGTTGTGGTTTAACCCTAGCTAGCAACTAAGCATCACGCAGCTGCTCGCTCGCTCCCCCCGGGGAATCGGAAGAGTAAAAGTGAGAAAACTCATGGGTTGAGATAAGAACAGTTTAATAGTTGAAATAAAATAAAGTAAAATAGTAGTAGTAGTAGTAGTAATAATAATAATAATGATATACAAAGCAAGTGGTGCACAATGCAATTGCTCACCACCCATGACCGATGACCAGCCCGTCCCCGAGCAGCGGTCACTGCCCCCAGGCCAACTCCCCCCATCTTATATATTGAGCATGACATCATATGGTGTGGGATATCCCTTTGGTCAGTTGGGGTCAGCTGTCCCGGCTGTGTCCCCTCCCAGCTTCTTGTGCACCTGGCAGAGCATGGGAGGCTAGAAAAGTCCTTGACTAGTGTAAGCACTGCTTAGCAACCACTAAAACATCAGAGTATTATCAACATTATTCTCCTACTAAATCCAAAACGCAGCACTATACCAGCTGCTAGGAAGAAAATTAACTCTATCCCAGCTAAAACCAGGACACCTACTCCTCTGTGTGTTTTGCACTGAGGACCTAAAAGGGCAGGATGCATCTTCTTCCCACAACTCTTTTCTAAACGCTGTGCTGTAACTCAATCATAAATTACTGCACAAGATGCAGAAACTACTGACTGAAGTTCTACAGCCACTATTATGAAGGAGGTCAGAATAGATGTTCTCATTGGCTCTTACTACATTTGCAAACTCTGAATCTGTTAAAACGGATGCTTAGGTCTCATATACTTGGATTGTAACTGAAGAAAACTGGCAGCTGTTGTTATTAAACAAGTTTAGCTCTAGTTTCTGTACAACTTACGCACTGGTATGAGTACATGTTTAAATGCATGTTTATTTGAAAAGGTCACAGAACAATCGTGATGTTAATGTCAGAACAGCCCTTTTGTTGTGAATAAAGCTATTACCTTATTTTTAACTGACTGCAGCTCTACATTCTGGCTAGATAAAAGATCCATTTGTATTACAGAAGCTCACGGCTTGAAATCTGAATTTCATCACTGGAAGCAATTACAGTTTCAATGCAGTCTCTGCACGTAATCCCTCATTTAGTAATTTAATTAAAAACAAGTAGTACCATAAGCACCAGAACTATTGAAGCTTAGTTTCCAATAGAACCGTGTCACATGGTTGATTGGCTTTATACTGAGCTATGAGGAAACTTCAGTGTGAGTTCCTCCTCTGCTTCCATCATTTCAGAAAATGTCTAACTTCTAGTTCAAAATCATTAAACATTTTGTATCTTCACTGCTCTTGACAGGGTTCGGAGTTGCAAGAAGGAAGCAAGTTTGGTTGGGGCACTTGTGGCAAGAAAAGGCTTCTCAGAAAGAACCGGGCACCCGAAAATCCGACAACCACTGCTTCAGCATGACTGCTTGCTTATGATGGAGAAGCAGTGTATTTGTGGTCTAACTGTGCAAAACTTGGGACATGGCTGACAAAGAATAACAAAACAGTAGCAGGGAAATTCACATACCAAACCATGCTATTACACTTACATTGCTATAAAAGTAAATGACAAACCTAGTGTATTTCTTCCTTTTTTCTCCCCCTATTAAGTTCTGAGTTTTCATTCTTCCTATATTGGAAAGAAAAGGTAGGAGAGGAAAGAGTTCAACAGGCTGAAAACAAGGGAAATTTAAGAGGCATTCGAACAGGTTTATTGCAAGTCTGAGTCTGCAGACCTTTGACATTGACTATGTGCTATGCCCAATTCCTAGCTTCTTAAAGCAAAAATGATGCACCCATTAGCATATTCCCTTACGAATAAAATTAAATGCCTTCATTTCCTCTGTTGAGCAGTCAATATCCGTAATTTCTCAGAGTTTGGGAGATTTATCAAAAATAACTATTTCTGCACAGTAGAAAACTGTCTAACTCTTTTTAAAGTGTTTAAATGTGCAGCAGCCTGATTCTTTTGAAATTAATCCCTGCTTAATTTGAGAGAAGTGAAAGCAAAAATCATCTGTGTGTGTATATGTGAGCACACTGGTTTTGTCACATGCCTAGCTAAGCAATTTACTTAAAACAATAGCTAATACCATCTCTTTGATGGTATTACACATCTTTAGATGTAATTCACTAGTGTTGAATTGTCTCAACACTTAGAACAGGAAGGTTACCAGTTAATTTATTTACGATTATTTTATTTACAAAAGGAAAATGTATACAACAATGTGGACAGAAGCCTGGCTACTTAGAGTTGTAACTGACTGAGTTATTTTTAGAACATTCATTCATGGCCTTTTTTTTTTAATGGTTAATACTTGGTGCTTTGCTTTGGCATGAAAGATTCTATACAAGAAAAAGTGCAGAAAAAAAAATTGTGACAATAACCAAACAGGTTGAGCTTGGATCATTGTAGGCCATTCAGCTTGAGGTTTCTCCTGCAGAATGGCCAAGGTGGAACATGAGTAATAAAGAATGGAAGAGTAAGAGCAAAGTTAATTTCAGATGTTCTTGTAATTTTATAGAAAATACATTTTATTGTATAATGCCAGTGTTGCTCTTCTGACTAGAGCAAAAGTTCAGCAAAGGTTGTTCTGAACTGTGGTGACAGTCGGGTTTCTGCACGGCACTCAAATGTACACCAGATAATGTTGTGATGAAAAAGCCTGCACTTTGCAGGACAAGTGCAGAGCCAGCAGTGAATGGATTGGAAACTGGACAGCGGCTCTTAATAAAAAATGTCAAAATTGAGGGTGTAAGAAGTAAGGCAAAAGAGACATAGACTTGGCATGGGTCTGCATGGGTCAAGCTTGCAAGAGAGAATGCATCCATTAAATACAACAAAGGGGGAAGTTTTTGAAAGTTCTACGACGTACTGAATGCAAGTTTTCAGTGCAATGTTTCAGCCACATGGAAACACAGCTACCTGTCACATACACATTGGACATGTATTCAAACCAGAGACACTATACCATAGTTTATAGGATGTGATGTGGCAGCTGGTACAGTGTGTTTGGTTCTGGTGTCTCCACCCCTGAAGGACGTTAGAAAAAAAGAGGTAGCTCAACATGCGTCTGCCTGTTTATATACCAGATCTTACTGAAAATCGGCCATCCAATCCATGATGGAGAAATTGCTGGTATCGAGGGCTGCCAGAACAAAATGTGAATATTTACTAGTGGGAAAAAGTACAGACACTCTCGATTAGAAACACAAGAAGTGACAACAGCTTGAAATTAAGTGTAAAATAGTTATCAATTTAAACCTTAAATTTAGAGAGAAAACTGTTGGTGCTTTTTTGTTTGATTTAAATCTAGTGCTAAAGAATCTTTTATTCTAGACACTTGAGATAATGGTTACTAATTACAGAGTTTTATTTGGAGATGCCTCCAAAAATGCTTCACTTTATAATCTCTTGAGACAATTGCTTCTGGTAAACTTTTATTGATGATAGCACATTGGGACCAGAACTACACATCCACTAAGTCTGTTGTTTTGTAATGTAATTACAACTCTTGAAAAAATAATTGAAATGACGTTCACATTGATACCCATGTTCAGAAAGGCATACATTCTAGCACTAACAATATCACAAATGCTGTGTTTTCAATCTATTAACCACATTTAATAACAAGTTTTAGGGATGGTGAATGCATGTTTTCAGATCTGACAAGGCAGAATTCTGTATCCCTCATTTTGTATGCATCATTCTAGTCTTGCTTGCATGGTTTTTAGAAATTGTTTATTAAAACGAATTCTCTATCTGTTCTCTGTGTGACTGATCAAAAATGTGGCCCTTCAGATTAGCTTGAAAGAAACAAATTGTATTTTGTATTACATCATTTTAAAATTCCCTAAACCATCTATAACAGCAAGCTATTTAAATGGGATACCAGAGATAAAGAGGATCTGGTTTTCTGTGAAATAAAATAGTTGACATTGTTATGAATTATTTCTACACCACTTTATTCAATGAAACCACAGTGCAACCAAGACATTCAACTGTGGAAAAAAATTTCCACCTTATGCTTACAATTTAGATGAAGTCATACATATACAAAATTCACCATACACCAGGCTATGTCAAGGGTGAGTTTATAATTAATCATTTTTGCCCAAGTCAACAGGAAACTATTTAAAAAAATAAAACCACCCTCTTCCTTGTTTTCTTCTTTTGTTGGCACCCGCTGTTTGCAGAGTGAAAGGTTTTCACAGCCTTCTCCAGATGTCATCCATACTGGGAGTTTCAGCTCTGGTAGGACTTCTAAGTACTCCACTCTTATATTCCAGTATAATCTTCTCCCATGCACTGTTCAGCACTCACTTGGGCTCAAGGAGCTCAGCTGTTTAGTACTGTATAGTATGAGCCTCTGCAATAAAACCAGTAACAATCACAGCCTTTCAAGAAACTGCAAAGTCAGTGGAAACTCTCATGTAATGCCATTGCAATTCGCAAGAAGTAATGGTTTCTACAGAGCCCATAAGTTGGGCTGCATATTCCTAAACTTCATTAGTTTCCTAGCTACCTCTGTACAGAGAATCGGTGAGTATGTATGCCCTCTTTATAGAGACCTCCGGCTGCAGGAGCTCAACTCTTGTGAAGCCTGAATATGTCTTCAGGAGACTTGCTTTAGGCTCTTACTTTAAAAGTGTATCACCATACGGAGCTTCAGAGTTGCATCAGAAATGTGTGATAGGGGGCTGTAGGTTCATGAGTTTCATCAAGAGAAGGGGCAGGAGGGGGCAGGTACAATGACCCTGGCTTTCCTGCATGCCTGAATGGCATGTTAGATAAAAGGTGGGTATTCTTCTCAAAAGTTAAACTGATTAAGTAGCAGAACGGAGGCTGGCTGGTTACATTGTTTTTCATGAATTTTATGCAGAACAGGTAGAAGTTCTGTAATGAATCCATGTGCAATTGCTTTCAACTCTTCTCCAAGCGATGACATTCCTGTGTATGTTCATCCACATTTGCAGCTCAGATGGATCACTGCGTTTGACATTTCAAAGACTAAAAATGATCTAGAAAATAAACACACTGCAATAATTTTGAAGGCTGATCAGCCTTTTAATGTGGTGCCAGTTGACTGTTATTTTGTAAATTAGGTAGCGATTTGATTCTTTATCAATTTTTAGTGGTGTTTAACATCACCTAACTCATGAAGAAGGCAGCATTGGTAGCCTGAAATGTAGTGAAGCTTTTATCTACTTGAGAAACAATGACAAGTCTTTTAAAAAATTTGGGATGACTTAAGTACTCATGAAAGAGATGCTGATGGCATTAGCTAACACAGATACCATGCCAGCGTGCCTTGTGAGCTGCCAGGCACAGCTCTGACAAGTCGCCTCCATCTGCGAGCAGCAGTTTTAGTTAGGGGCATCTGCTCGAGCAGTGGGTCTTGTGAAAAAAGGGAAATTCAAACCAAAAAGGTGATACTGATACAGAGTTCCCCTGGATTTGTGACTTATTTTCTTTTCTGCAGGTCTCCGGTATTGGAAAGTGCACTCCCAACACACTGAACAGGGAACTGTTTTTGATGGTTTCAGTAGAGGGGAGCTCCTTAAGTCCCAGTTTTGAGGACTGAGTATAGTTTTATTAGTGTGACTCAGACATTGTTATCGGTAGTCAGAATTGAAGCAGGTGGATTTCTTCTTTTGAGGCTTTACACAATGTAACAGAATTTTAAAGGACTTTTTTGGATTTTGGAGGGGTTCCAAATCCTAATACAAAAACATGTGAGGCATCATGCGGTAGATTTATTTACAGAAAAAATTTGCCCAAAAAGGGAGTCCAGATGCCATTACTAAAAGTGATAAGACATTGTAAAGACTTCCGCAGAAGACCTTCACTCACAGAGATATTGAATGCTTCAGTCCAGGCTACGCTGGCACTTTTGTTGATTACTTCTAAGTGATTTTGTCAGTGGCAGAACCAACTTTCTGCAGAGCTTTCAGCACAATACATTAGTAGTGAAATTGCTGTCAACATATTTTTCTTTCCAATCCTGCTTTCTTGCAGGATTCTTGGATTAATTTAATTTGCCATTAAATTTATCATTTAAATTACTTGACCATAGGAGAACGGTTTTGTGGGAGGCAGCCGGGTCTGTGGTGGTGTGGAAGCAATCTGGGTTGCCTGAATTTATTATAATTTAAAACAGAAAAGGTGGTTTTGAGGTCTCTGGAATGGGCAATCAAATAGAATATGGATTTGATTAGAAATACAGTGCACAGTCCACTCTGCATGTAAGTTATAGGCGATGATGTAGTTGATTATTCTTCAGTAAAATGGTTAATGCCAGCCATCACCAAGTGAGTCAGCTTTTCTAAAAAAGCAAGTTGATAATCCTCCTTATTTTTACAACATTATCCCAGAAATTGAAAGTTTAAACCCTTTATGCTTGTGCTGTCAAAATGGTTTCATGGCCTCTCTTTCAGCCTTTGAGTTCTACTTTAAGACAGAAAAGTCTTACAGGAGTTCTTACCATACTGGGTAGCAGTCATCTGAACAACACAACTGAACAGAACAGGTTTTCTGAACCAAAAACTTCTCATGTATTGGATGGAGACGTTTAGGTGCATTTAGGACATGATACAAAACAAGAAGGTTCTGGCCTCTCTTACACCCATGTAAACCCAGAGCAATTCTACTGAGATCCATCAGGGATGAGGAGGCAACTCTATGCAAGTCAGTAACTCCAGGGGTCTTGGTCTGGATTGACAGTGGCATATCTGATTCTAGTCCAGCATCTGTAATGATATGGCTGCTTTGGGTATACTCAAATATTGGGGCAATGGTTTGCTCATTGTGTGGACAATTCTTAAAAGTGCTAGCAAATAGTCTCAAATGTCCTTTCTCTTTAAGATGGTGGAATAATTACCTGTGAGTAGTGAATATTAGGAAGTATATGAGCAGCACATAATTTACTACTGGCATTGTCTAATAATTATCTCTAGATGAAATTGCAAGACTGCAGTGTTTTTAGAGCCCATTTGTGACCCATAAAATATGGGTTAAAACCTCACATTCCACCACTTGCTTTTGTAATTATTACTGTAACTGGTGGGAAAGTACAAAGCAATCACCAGGGTAAGAGATCTTTTAACTACTATAATTTCTAAAACTAATCAAAGAGATAGACGGACTTGCCCAAAAACTTGATACCTATCTCATTTTATTCACCAGTGAGACAACATAAATGTAAGTTGTAGTAGTAGCAATCTCTCTTTCCAAATCAATCTCCTTCTGTCTAAATGATAAGGAAAAGATCCTTTATCTTTACTTTTCTATAATAGTGTAAGAGGCAAAAAGACAGGGTCTAAGCTCACATTTAGAATGGAAATTAGAAGACCAAAGCAAGCACCAAAACAGGATAACACTGCCTTGTAGAAGTGTATCAGGAAAAAAAAGAACTGAGCATCAGTCTTGTCATAAAATAAGTTTAGCTCATAACAAATGTACAGAAGTACAATAGCTTCTTCTGTACATTACAGCAGCAAAAAGAAAGTTTTCCCACATGAAAAATGGGGGCAAGCCCCCCAAAGGAACAGTTTTAATGTGGAGCTTGTCAAATTCATGACAGAGACAATGTGTGCTACCCTGTCACCCTTGGTAATATTGAACTGGATTGAAAAATCAGGAAGACCCTGTTAGTCCTACATTTTCATAATGAAAATAAATCCTACAGTCAGGGAATATTACCTTTTTTTTTTGTGACTAAACCGAGATGAGCCATTTTATCTCACGCTCAGGACAATAACAACAAACAGGAAATCCTACATCAGCAGCATAAAATCCTACAAGGGATTTTTATGCTCTTAGAAAATTCACAGAGGGTAAAACCCAGAGAACATTGTTTGGGACTCAAGATAAGATCAAGACAAGATATAGGAGCTCAATTCTTCTGCCCTATTTCTGAGGCTAATTTTCACTGGATTCAGTAAGACTCAGACAACCTCTCCCTCTAGACATCAGGCCCACAGTCAACTTTAAATACAAGATGGGCTGCAGGCAAAACATGAGAGAGAGATGTCTGAAATGATGAAGAAAATGTGTAAATACACAAGTAAAAGGCTTTAATCTAAGAAACACATTGACTTTAACCAGTAATAGCCTCATAACCTCTGATGACTGGAAACAAAAGACTATCACCAAACTATTTATGTAAAAACCAAACCAAACCCTGGTGAAACCAAACCAACACCCTCCCCTCCCCTGCCTCCCCAAGACACCTAATAGAATGAAAATAAACGAGCTGTCTTCTCTTTCATGCAAGCGAAGTGCAGCTTCTCTTGCCATACTGCATTCCTATCACTAAGTGGCAGTATGTTAAAGTATATATACAGACAGCACCACTAACAAGAGTTTGCAAAGCCCATTCATCTTTCCCATAACCTAAAATGGCTACATGCCAACATCATGTCTTTCACCGACTCCACAGAAAACCACTGACCTATTGATTTAAGAAAAAGTTTCCCATTTCTCCTCCACCTTTTGAGATCAGAAGTAGTTACAAGAAACTGGCTACGTAGCATAGCAACCTTGCAAATGGATTCATGCTTCTTTCTTTTTCCTTTAGGACCTTCCCTATAAGTCAGTGTAAGTTTTTATACAAAGACCTGTATTTTGGGTTAGTATCCAGATCAACCCCTTGGTTTTAATGTTCCTGTGATAGTTTGATCTCTCACAAGAGATTTTCGAGGGGGAGTTAACAGAAAGCACCAAAACAGTAGAAGCATTGAAATTACTTCTTGGAAGTAACTATACCATCGATTGACCTTAGTGGGAGTGTATTTTGTGATAGGATCCTAAGTTACTCATGAAGATGAGCCAGGTAGACTCACTGGGGACCTACTTAATTTCTGTAGCAGTTGCTTCTGCAGAAGGGTCTTGTGCTAACCTGCATGAGAAACCATCTCCTCTAGACTCTCATGAAAACATATACCTTCAGCACACAATCACCATTTTGATGGTAAAGTATATAGGGATAGTTACAAGCAGAGTCACATATTATGATT
>WAAD01022935.1:0-27344 GCA_013389945.1 Fregata magnificens
GTGTTATCCTTTGATGCATACTACATGCTGTAGACAGAAGCATTTGTGCACAGTCATGCTTCAGTGTTCCTGCAGAGGCTTCCCCCCAAAAACATTTAACAATTAATCACGAGATACGGCTTTCGTCTGAACTAAGAGTAACCATATGTCTAAAAGAACATGATTTTAAAAGACAGTTTGAGCAAAGCAAGGGTATTTTAGGGAAAAGTAAACTGAGGCAAAAGAATAGGTTTTAGAAAGCTATAGGGAATGACTGTATCCTGCCTTGAATAAATGGGATGAAATAATCCCTTGAAGTAATTTACAGCCCTAACCAAGTCAACAATGAAAGCAGTAACCAGAAGAGTCCAAATCAGACCTGCAAACGATCCCCACTGGTTCCAAAATGCAATTACTGGTAATGAGGAAATGCAGTATTTCAAACAACAGCATATCCATGCCTCCATCCTTTGGGAGAGCCATCTGGATCAGTCCAAAATTTCTCTGTCAGTTATGTCACCTTAATATTTTCCTCTGTGTTTATCTTTCTCTAATAGCTCTATGGACAAAGTCATTTTGACTGATGGATAGTTCCAAGAAATTCACCTTTTTAAATTTAAGTACTATACTAGCCCTTTCCATTTCCCTGGAGATCACATGACAAGAAAACACTACTCTTTCTTTCCTAAAAACTACAGTACACAAATCAGGTCCTGATAATTTGAAGACAAATTTGTTGATCTAAATACTTCTCAACCTGATCTCTGCACTGGGCCTGCTTTGTTAAATAGTTGGCCACTATTAGCCTTGGTTTAGGTTGAATAATTGAAAGCAGTGTTTTCGTCTCTCTCAGCAGCACCTAGTTATCACTTAGTGACAAAGGAGAGCCAACTAGCATTTTAGATCCTAACTTTCAGTGACAATTTCTCTCCCATCATCATCTTACTTTGCATTTATAGTCTTTCCCTTTTGTCTTGTTTCTCTTATTAGCTGAAACTTGTTTTGCATTGTTATCTCCATTTTTAGGCCCTGTGCACTTATGTTATTTCTTTGCTCTTTTCATCACTGGCACAATTGCTTTTTCAGAGCAATACCGAGAGGCCAGTCTTAGCACATACTACAGACATAATTTAAAAGTCAGTTCAAAAGCATGTCTTATTTATTCCCTAAGAACAACTCCAAGAGCTGACACTGCTACAGGTAAATGAATGGCCTGACAACTACCTTGGTGACCATATAGTCACTAGAGTCAGCAATAATCCACTCCCTTCTCTCCAATTTATGAACAAAAGCATTAGGTTACAATTAGATCAAAACCTGCCAAGAGACATAACATCACACTAAAACTTTTAAAACGTCTCCCTCAAATTTTCCTTCTGAGATGGTTATAGTCTAGCTTTCTCTGTCAAAACTACAGCAGAAATGCAAGCTGAAGAAATATCTTCTAGATCGTTTTTTTGCAAATGGCTCCAATGTTACATTTACTTCCATTTAACGAAGGCCTAGGGTCTGCTTTTGTTTGGATGCTCCTATCTGTCAGTCACAAGGGGCAGCAAAAAAACCAAAGAAAACAAAAAAACCACCACCCTACACAACAACCATACAGCTCATCTCCACAAAACTGTAGGTCTTGCCAGTTATCTTGCATCAATGTCCTGGGTAACTGCAGCATAACCTTCCCACTAACACATTTCAGCCCTTCAAGGCAAGCTGGAAGAAAAGTTTTAAGTAATTTCACCCTCAGATAAGAGCTTGAATTATTCATTAAGAAAATTTCAGTGACTTAGTACAATCCACTGCCTCAGTACCTCCGATATGCTATCACAGCACATTATAACCTTGTCAAAACATTATCTTAAGCTTTTCAACTTCACGTGTCAGTTACAGATGCAGACTTTCCAAATGAAGTAACTAACATACACGATGATGACATTCTACTTTATTTGGTTTGGATGTCTCAAAGGAAATAAATTGGTAAACAAATTAAACATTTTAAAGAGCATTCTTGACTCCCTGCCAAGGTTGGCATCTCTGTGTGGCTCTGAAGTGACTGCACCAGTGATGAAAAGAATGAAGAAATAATACAAACACATGGGGATTAAAAATTAAGACAACAATGCAGAAATAAGGGTGTATTTTACAGGTTTCTTCATATATACCTTTTGTATGATAATGTTGTCCTGTTCTAACTGTATCAGCATAAGCACAACAGTACACCATCTCTTCATATGAATGTACTTACTTAAGTAAACAGGTACTTTATAAAGGCAAGTGTGCCTCAAAAAAAAAACAACCCAAACCACCAAAACCAAAAAACCCTGCAATCACTCTAGGAAGAATATCTGAAGAAAATCCTGATAAGCTAACCAATGCAGCAATACTGGTGCAGCTTTCAAAGACCAGCTTTTGAATAAATCCCTAGAACAGAAATGAAGTGTTTCTTAGGAATTTGTGCTGGAACCTGCTTTCTCTCAATTCTTCTGTCTGTTGTGACTATGTTCACGTTCTCCATTTACATAAATGGGATGGGGACAAGCCTGCGTGGAGTAGGACCAACTTCTACCCCTCAAGTCAATCACACAAACTTTATTCATTTCTTAAGAATCACTCCTATGTTCTGACACACTGTGATACCCTATCAAGCTACAAATCTGTAGATATGTCTTAATCCTCAGATACAGCAGTATACTCGGTAACACGCTGTTCTCAGTCATTAAGCCAGCAGCCAGCTACTAAACAAGCTGAGAACTTTGCAAAATACATCTTTACTGATGTCCATCGTGGTCTTTATAAAAAAAAATGCTTTGGCAGGATGAATTTTCAATTTCCTATTTCAACAACAGAACTTGCTGACTTCAGAATTATACTACCCTGCTGAAAGATGCCTCTGGACTGTTTAACGCCATGTACTCTCACAACACCCACCTACAGCCTTGGCCTACGTTGGCTGGATTTTAAATCCTAACTGAAAAGTGACAATTCCAGATGAGTTCAAAGACAGAGGAAGTCTCCTCTACAGAAGAATAATAATCACTTTAAGAGAATGTAGAAGCAAACTCTTAGGGGAGCCTGAGCATTCAAGGAAAATTTGATTCTACTACCTGGATGACATTCCTGGGTTGAAAACTCTTACACCTGCTCTGAAGAACATGTTTCAGAGTATAAATTTTTTAGTTTCTTTTGCAAGCAGCTAGACATACATGCACACATCTTCATCAGTCAGTCTTCATCCTTCAGCTAAGATTCGACACAGAGGCAGAAGTCCAACATGTACATAGGTGTGAGAAAGTTTGGCCAGCAGAGATGTGCATTTCTTAATTAGGTTTAAAACTCCTCAGTTTATTTTTATGCCAATAAAACCTGAGCAATAGAATTAGTCTGTTCTGCAGATGGGTAAAAAGAGGCAGAGCTGGTGCTGGCTGCTTCACTGCAGCCTATGCGACTGATTTTGTACTTGATGGCTCTCTGTTCTATGAGGCAATCCAAAACAGGTAAGCTTAATGCAACTGGCCAAGTCTTCACAGTAAGAGAAAGAATCACTTTGGCTGGAACAAGAGACAGATGGTAGTCCACAACGTATCTCTAGTTCTCCTTGCCTGAGGCACTTCTGCCTTCGAGCTATGGACAATTTCTCCTGCAGATAAGAAGGAAGAGAGGGAGGGTAATATCTACAGGTGATGATGACTGGTAGTTTATCACCACTTTCTCCTTATTTTGATGTCTCCTGATTTGCTAGTGTGGGTAAATCAGTATTTTGAGACTGCAATAACTGTGACCAAAATAAGCAGAACTCTGCGTCTAAACCAATGGTTTGTTAAAGTTTCAAAGGATGGTAGTAGGAGGGAAAAAAATAAAGGTGGAGCTTGGAAAGTCACCTAATACCTCCCTCTTCTTGACAAAAGCTTGTCCTACATTTTCTTAAAAGAGTCCCCCCCCAGTCTATTCAGTCTCCCTTGATACAATTAGTCCTCCTAGGTACAGCTTCTCCACAGACTCCTTCAGTAATACAGAGTTTAGACAAAATACCAAAGAGAAGCATAACTCCAATTCCCTCATGATTTTCTCATTGATCAGATTCTATAGATTTCTGATCATATTTCCCATTTCCACTGCCTTCTCTCCAACTGGCTCATATTCCTCTTGATTCATGGTAGCTGGAACCAGATACTGTATTTCTGCAGAGACATCATTACAGAGAGAGAACATTTACAATTACATTTTCAGGCATCTATATACCTAAAAACAATTTCTTCTAACTCATGCTTCCCAGCTTTGTTATGAGAATACCTTCTAAGGTTTTAATTCCTTCTTGAAAGTCAAGGTACCTATTTCCTATCCTCTAGCCATAAAATTTGTTAACTCATTACAGGAGTAAAGTAGAATGATCTGACAGGATTTTTCTTGACTAACAGCCATTATTGCACAGTTATCATCTCCTTGATATTTCAGTAGGTTTCTTCCCCTTCAGGAACTGAGGTTAAGCTGGTCTATAACCACAACTTTTTAACTCTATTAAGTATAGCCACAACATTTAACCTTTTCCAGTCATCCAGAAACTCTCCCATCTTTCACTGTTCTCAAGAAAAATGAGAACTGGTCTGAAATTGGTTCAGCCTGCTCATGAAGTATCCCAGGGCAAATTCCAGCAGGACCACTGGGTCTGACATTGATTCGCTTAAATAAGCGTTGTTGTCCTGTTCCATCTTTAAACTAAATTGAGTCCATTTGCTCCCTTTCTCTTTGTAATAAGTTTGCACCATTTTCTCTTGTTCTTTCACTTTCAGCTTTCTTCCCCCACCCAACTCTCCTTTAAATTCTCTTCACTACAAGATCAGCATACAGGTTGAGACTTACAGTACAGCACAAGCCTTTTAGGCAGACAGCCTTCAATGAACAGACTTATAGGAGCTTGTTTGCCAGCACTGAAATAAGGGCAGTGGTTTGCATTGGAATGCATGGGCATAGTAGTTTGTTTCTGCCTACAGTTGGCTATAAGCCCAGGATAAGCTTTTCAGGTCAGAGTAGGCTGGTGTAAAGTGGGGGAGAATGAAGGGCACACCAGCAATCTGATGTTACAAATTAGTCAGCAGTTCCTTACTAACAATGTATCATTTCTCTTATCCTGTCAGAATAACTGCTGCTAGACTGTAGGGTAGGCAGACGAGTTAGGTTTAGTGAACCCACATTACACTGGTACATACTTGGTAGCCAAATTCAGATTCCAAGTGTTTTAAGTGTTACCTCAGCTGTGTTTGGAGCTCCGCCTGGACAGGTCTCCTGCTTATATTGTTTTAAAATCTCCTAATGGCAACACCACAAAGCTGTTACCTGGTATCATCATCATCTAAACCTTTGGTGTTTAAAAGACCGGTCACAGCTCAGCAAGCCACCCACCTGACAAGATCCATTCCAAGCAATGCTTCAGATTCAGAAGCTGGTTCTCTGGTCACGATGGCTTCATTAGCTACACAGACTCCATGCTCGTTAGCTCCCATTTCTGCCCCCCAAAGCCAGGAGGGCCTGCTCAGCACAATAGCATGAGTCTTCCGCACCTGCTCAATCTCAATATACGTGCACTGCAGAGACAGCAGGAAGAGAAAAAGCAAAACAATTGCAAGCATTTTATTTAATGCTGTGACTGAACATGAGACTTCAATGTATAGACAGGACACATTAAAAAAAGTCTACATCTTGAGAGTATGAGCGGGGAATTTTTTTAAACAGCATTTAACTGTCATGTTTGAACCTTTACATCCTTATATTGCAAAAGCCTGGGAAAATATATCTCTCTTGATTGTTGCAGTCTTCAGAGTCAAGCAGAACCCAAGTGCTAGAATCAGTAGAAAGCAGCAGTAGACAGACTGTACTGTTACAGCAAGGAAATACAGATCATGTTTGTACATAGTAACAACATCAAATCACTCTATCATCTCACCTAAGCACAATCTCCAGTACTTTAATAAAGTACATAGTGTAACAATGGTAACTGGACAAAGTGCACTAGAAGGCTTCCCCCTCTCCCTTGCTGCCTCCCCTGCAGCTGCCCCCAGGACTGAGACTGCTGGTAGAAAGGCAGGGGGGTGGGGGGAGGGATTCAAGACTTGAAAAGATGCAGTGGAATGCCTTGATAAACAGTCACGGGAAAACAAACACAGGCATTGTTTTTGCTTAAAACTGATGTTTCTGCTATTTTAAATGGTCTACTGTAATCAGAGGTCTGTGAATGTATTCTGACAAGTCAAAAATACAGAGGAACACTGCACAGAAGTCATTTAAACTGCAAGGAAGAAATCATTCGTTTTCTTTCAAATACATTTACTTTTCTCTTGCTCTAGGGCTTAAAAACAAGCAAGGTTTTCCCAGACAGCATGGAAGAGAGCTTGATCCATCATTGGCTTGTACAAGCCAAAGGAACAGGCTTTACATTTTACTACTGAAGTCACATTAACTTCAAGGACCAAACTTCACAGAATTTTCTTTTGAGGAAACTGAAGCTGTCTGTGGTATTTATGAGACAGCTCTTAGTGTTTAGCATTCCTGTTGTAACATCCTCCTTGCAGGAAGTAATCTGCAACATTTTTCTGGAGGAATATTTGGTCAGACATATCAAAGCAAGCAGGATGAGCTGAATGGACTTGTGGACTGAAAGTTGTTTGCCGTGAAAATAAATGCTGTGTCTACATTAAAACCTAAAGCCAAAGGAATCAGTCTAAGATTATTAGCAGTGAGGAGCTATTTTTTTTCTAACCAGTCTTTCCTCCTCTAAGGATTACACAGCATGATCATCTTCAGCCTCCAGTCTTGAGCAATGATTTTTACAGTAATAGTCTAGCATACAATTAGTATAACAGACTGTCTTTGATCAGAAATGGCATTTTTAGAGTCCTTCACTCTGACCGTGAAAGAAGGACACAAGAAATGAGCTTGCCACCTTCATTAGGAATTGTGTGCAAACAGGTCAAACTGTCATCTCTCTACAAAACCAGGCAAATTGTAGGTGAAAATAAGAGGATGATTTCTCACAGAGGACATGTGATTAAAAAAAAAAAAGGAGGGTGGGAACTCTTCCATTCCAGGGAATTAAAAATAGAGTAAGGACATGCTTATTTTTTATTTTTGGCTTAGGCAGTAAGACCCCAACAGGGACTTATCTGCTGTATTTGTTGGAGAAAATCCCTAATATGGACCAAGCTGTTTGACCAAATTACTTACATAGTAACATGCTATGATTTTGTAGAGGCAGATTCCTCATCTACTGAGGTGAAACAACATCTGGCACTGGCCAGGAGCTAAGATTCACCTAATAAAAACATTTTATACAGTTCACCCTTTGTTTCATTTTCTAACCAAACCACGCTGAAGCAACCATTTCTTACCAAGACTCCCTCTTCTCCATTTAAGCTGTCAGCAAGCAAATCTCATTTTTGACATTCTGTGCAAATTTTTTTCAGAGCTTTGTCAGGATTAGCACTTCATGCATGCGTGTGAGCGAACAGAGAATAACTGTATTTCCCAGATGTGCAAAGGAGGACACATAGCTGCAGCAGCAGGAAAAGCGTTTGGGTCAAGCACCTTCCCACGTTACATGTGAAGACATGGCTGGAGCAGCTATCAGGAGACAGGTCTGGAGCCAGGGAGACACCAACCCCTGCACAGCACAGGTCTTGGCTCACTACATCTCACAGGTGGTCAGCTAGTTGGAGCCATCCTGCAGAGCCATCCAGGACATGAACCTTCTCAACTCCGCAGCAGAAAGCAAAAACCCAGACGCAGTGTGGAAGAGACTTCAGTACTCCATAAACCCCCACTTGCATAGCATTGTCTGGCTGAATGCCCCTATTATACAGGCTTACTTACACTGAGGTTTTGATTTTCTAGAAGGAAAAATGATGAAAACACTCTGAAAAATGATAGTTAGGCTAAAAAAAAAATGCTGAATGCCTTTTCTCTCCAAAACATATTCTGGCTATCCTTGCTACCAAATGCTTATTACTTGGGGCCTCATTCCAAAACCAAGCATTTCCAAAGCTGCTATTCATGATAAAGATTTTATTGTCAATGGTACCAGTTGAGAAAGGGGAAAGAAGAAATTGCTTACCCCTGCTTGAAGAATCCAGAGCATTCTGAAAAAAAGTACTTTTGCTTTGTAACTATGTAATCAGAGGCCAGAAAACACCCAGAGGTCTCTCTATGCACCTCTTTCATTTAGAAACACATTTCAGTCTCTAACAAAGGCAATTGGCCGAGCGCACCAGAGAGCTAGTGAGACAGCAAACCGACAGAATACAGCTGTCGCCTTTCTATATTGCTTCTTCACGTCCCCCAACCCAACGACAAGTGAACATGGACCATATTTGCATGTTGTTATTTTCAGCTTCCATACAATAACTCATGTACATAGACAATGTTCAAGCCTTATTTATATGAATTGCCTTAGAAGACCTAAATAACAGAAAACCATTCCAATCTGATAGTAGATGACACAGCTTTGTAAAACTACCATTGACTTGATTCTTATTCAACAATCCTTTGCCATGGTTATTGACAATGATGAAAAAGCCTTGATGAGGTTTTAACCTTTCCATTAGAATTATTTACCCCAGTAAGCAGAAAAGTAGGCATTCAATAGGACTGATGTATTAAGGCAGGTGTTTGGTTCATATTTGTTAATAATAGGTATGAGCTTCTCAAAAAAACTAGGGTCCAGATGTGACAATAGATTATTAATTTTAAACTTAAACCACTCACTCTTCATAACTCCACCACCCCCTCCCCCCTTAAAATAACATCAGAAAACTCTTTTCCAGAAAAAATAATATCTTCATGCAGGAAACAGAGGAACTGGGCTAGCCACCTGTATCCAAGACACTTCAATCATAAAGGTAGGTCAACTAAAGCCAGCTGCTGGATTTCCAGTGCAGCAAACCATTGCTACTTATTCCACAGAAATTAAAACATATGCTTGTAACAGCTCAGACATGGCAGGAAGTGGTGGGGGAAAGACAACACTGCCTACCAAAAAACCTCACTGGCCACTAGATCTCTAGAAATGGAAGACCAGATGATGACAAGATTTCAAAAGCGAGCAAAAACCACAACCTCCCTGTCCTCTCTCCTGCACCCCACCGATCTGGCAAATCCCTCCAGCACAACAGCATAGCAGCCTGTTCTACTGAGAGCTGTGCCAAACTAGGCAATGACAAATCAAACAGACATAAGGTACTGCTGTGATTCTGCTTGCTACGAGCCCTGTCTTTAAAATTCCTGAAGCATCCAGCCTCAGCATTTCCTAACACTAACATTTTTCTTTGAGTATGAATGCTAAAAACAGAAGAATACTAATACATTTGGTGGCAACAGCTGTGAGTGGTGTCAGGCTCCATTGATTTGCTAGAACTCCAGCCCTGAAAGCAGCATAACTGGCATCATGCCCTGTGACAGTAAATTCCCATTGGGAAATATAAAAGTAAAGAACAGAGACTTCACATACCAGAGATGCAGCCAACAACTTTAAAAAGAATTGAGCAGGCTGGAAACTAATGATGTTTCTTTTATTTCACTTATGGTATCAAGAAAAGAATCTCATCAAGGCAGTTCTAAGTATAGTACAAGGCACAAATGTACCTCCCACCCCAGCTAGGGCACGCAGATACGTTGGAGGTATTCCAAAAACAGACACGACAGTCATAAGCACAAGAGATTTCTTCTTTCATTAATGAAAAGAAACTATTGTGCAGCTTCTACTGTACTCAGGCTGCAGAAGCCTGATTCCTAGCACTGTCAGTCAGATCATTATGAAATATCAATGAAATCACACAGGCTTCAGCCCTGGGTAACAAAGGCAATAGTCAGGGAATGCTTTAGAAAGAAATGATCTTTGAAGAAGGGCCATAAGATTGTAGATTACAGGAGAGAGTCCCCCACACCACCCCCTCATCAGATCCAGGCTCTAACTTGACGTTAACTCTTTGCTTAACTACTTCAAGTGCTGCTCTACCATTGCACAGATTGGAAAACAGGCAAAATCTCTGTACTATTGCAGTAACTCGAGAAGTTGCACCATGGCTGCTTTTAACCCCTTCCAAAAGAGGGATGGCAAAAATGTGATGAGGTGGTCTCGTAGCCTGCTGCCTCCATGGCCATCAAGACACCTAGGCTGATGGCCTGGCTGGAACTGTCTAGAGAGGCAATTCCACAGGTGACATGGGCTACCTGGGCCCTCCCATCATGGTGAAGTGGAGGACTGGAACCTTAGAACACGGTTGTTCAAGAAAGTCCCTCAGACCATCTCCTGTGGATGTGCCTGACAGAGTGTGTTCTACAGACAATTCTTTTGCTGCTCATTTACAGGAACAAATGCAATAGAGCTCATAGGAGTGGGAATAACTGTTCTCTGATAAGAGAAATATGCAAGCAGTAGCACACAATACAGAAGACATGGCTAGCTGATGCTGTTACCACTGCTTGCTTATGCACTAATCAGTGCTAAGTATACAGTGGAAAACACCTGGAGGACTTCAGAACACCCATTAAGCACTCCCATAACATCCTCTACTAGCTGGAGGGGACAGCCATACACCAGGATAAATCTAACCTGGGTACATCTCAAGTAGTTGGCCCTAGTTCTAGCAGTCACATAGTCAAACCAGAACGGTGAACAAAAGTCTCTCCAGCAGCAGGATGAATCCTCAGGTAGCTAGCTTTCAAAAACACACTATGCTAGTACTTGTATCCTCATGCTGTAGCCAGATATAAACAGCAGCAACATTTCCTAAGTGTACAAACACAGAACAAAACCAATTTCTGCCACAGTAGAGTGCCTCTTCATATTAAGAACAGTTTTTCCCTTTTTATGAAGGCCCTAGTACACTTTCATAAGCTTCTGTATTTGCATATTTTTCCTAGCTGTTTCTATTCATTGCAACCAATAACTGTAAAATTTGAATCTGTATGCCTCTGATCTCTAGCAGTGTCATTTATCTTGAAGACTAAGGATGATAGATTTTATTCTAGAAAAGAACTAGAGAAGCTAGAAAAAGCCGAACAGCTCCCCTGTTAAAAAGCAGAACTACACATCCTCTGACCTACTCTAACCTACTCTGTCAAGCGACCAAGGAGCCTCAGGCATGTGAGCCACAGTATGGAAATGTGCTCAACAAAATGAAATACAAAAATCTTTAAACAAATAAAATACCACAAAGTGCAGCAAGGCACCCAAGGCTGAGAACACTCTCTGGAGACACTGTATGTCAGAGTTGATTTAGCAGTCAAGAATTCACCTCTTGTTTTTTAAGTTACAAATCTAGCAGTCTCCTGGGTGATGAGCAAAAGTAAAAATGAAGTAGGGATGAAGCTTATTAATTTAATTTTTTAAAACGGTAAGAAAGAGATTTCAAAGAAGCCACAGAAAACCCATCACAGAGATATCCCTGAAACTCTCAGATATCCTAGAACTGATTTCTTTGCTTGGCCACTTTGAAATGCCTGCTCACACATCTGTTTTGCCACAAGTAAACAGTTTGGGTCAAGACAGGACAGTTGGCGGTTTTTTGCCCCACACAATTCCAGCACACTCTCTTCTCCTCCTCCTCTCTGTTCCAATAAAAAAAAAATTTAAAGAGATTAAGAAAAAAAAATAGTTCAAGCTAACCAGTTTGCTTTGGTAGCAGAAGGGAGCAAAGAAGCAGCAGTCCTACAGTAACAACATAGGCTTTGAGAGGGCAGACACATCCAAGAGATTATGGCTTCTACCTCTGAACTGCTCCTGCTCATGCACTGTGTTACAAAGCAAAGTCAAACACATTAGTTTAAAGGCCAGTGGCCTGCAATGGAGCAGAACAGAGAAAAAGCTCACATTAGCCAAGCAGCAGACTCTACTAAAGGCAGCAACCACTTTCTCTCTTTTATTAGTTGCTGTCTGCCTGCATATTGCCTCTCCTCTATCTCTGTGAGAAGTCTGAAGGTTAGCTTAAACAAGGTGCCTT
This sequence comes from Fregata magnificens, assembly GCA_013389945.1. NCBI lineage: Eukaryota > Metazoa > Chordata > Aves > Suliformes > Fregatidae > Fregata > Fregata magnificens. The sequence continues at coordinate 11,964 of WAAD01022935.1, forward strand.
GAGGTAAGCTGTCTGACTGCATGTGTCATGAGATAGGCTGCTTACACAGCCAGTTATTGGGTCTCAGCTGAGAGGCAAGAAAAAGCAGCTTCCTAAACTGTCTCTGAATTGTAAGCCTTTAGACTACAACCTTTTTTATCTACATAGAGTAAATAAAAAGTTTCATCGTGGACACAGACACTGCTGTGTTTCTTCAAGGTTTCCTGCCAGTCAACACTTACCCATGGAGGTATCGTAGTGGGGGCGCCCAGGTTCAAGTTCACGGCTGCAGTAACATGACTGTAAGCATGGCACTGTCAATCTAATCTGGAGGCTTCCCAAAGAGCATATTCTCAGTAGATTCAGCTGCTGCTTGGCTTCTGTTACTAGATTCTGAACATCTTACCCCCAGATATAATGCAGATAACTCAAACAGCTGGCGTAAGAGGGCATCAAAGTATATCAGAACTAAACTGCAGCACTGGCATGATGCCTAATGATTACATTACAAATAACAGAATTAAGATACCTCCAGGTAATACAAAACCAACTTTAATACAACCAAACTCTATTTTCCAAGTTTTATATCTATCTTGCAATACCAGACAGAGACCCTTTAGCTAGCTTCAGGTGAGTTTTTATGCCTGCAGTGCTCAGAGCAATGCACAGCGAATAATCTTACTGCTCCTCTGAAAACTCAGAGCAAGGGGAGGTAGGATGGTATCCTTTAAAAAAAAAAAAAACAAACAACCCCAACACTATTTAAAAAAGAGAGAAAAAAACCCCAAAACCAACTTTAAGGCATAACTATGCCATGAAGTTTTAGAGAACACAAAATTCCTCCTACCCCACAGAGGGCTGGCTTTAAGCCTAGAAGAGTTTAATACCAATGTATTAGAAAAATTTTGCATATTCCACAATTTGATAGACTTCGTTGTAGACCATCATTTCTATTTTCCCCCCTCCAGTCCTCTATAAGAAGTTACACGCTATCAAGATAAAAGAACTTTTACAGCTCTATGCTCTAGCAAGCAACCATGACTATTTTCAAATCATGGATAAAAGGTCAGATTAGAAGAAAGAGAGGTTGATCTAAAAGAAAAAAAAATCCACCTGGAAAATTCAACTATGAAAAAGTCATCCACCCAAGACTTCTTCAGGAGAAAGAAAACCACAGCAAGTGGCAGGTTACTAGAGAACAAGAGAAATCTAGTAAGTAAAATCTACCTTAAAAGTAAGACAGAGGGGCTTGCATCTTAAAACTCATACAACATGAATTCTCACTAACACATGAAAAATTCTGAAAATCCACACCTCGGGGAAAAAAAGAACACACTTACTTTTAGTAGAGGAATTCAAAAAAGGACCCTGTTTATGCTTAAGGGAGCAATATTTCACCTGCACACACAAGTTTACTAGACTGACCACCACAACAAAGAAGAGTGCTGATCAGCATCTGCTACTGCAAAATTACAATGCAAAACAAGAACAAACTTTTGAGAAAGTTGTCACACACACACACAGAGCAGACCTTTATGAAAAGCCCCATTGTTCAGGGTCTTGGGAACCTGCTGACATGGAGGGAAGGAATTATGTTGATGAGTTAGCTGCCGGGTTACTTGTCTGGTAGATTGAGCCACAAAGATCAAGCTTAAAATTACTTGCAGTTTTCACCGAATTCCCTTGTTAAAGGCCCTGCCACAAACTAGTTGATAGCTACACAGCACAGCCTGCCTGATTCCTTTATGGCAATAATCTAGCTGAACTACTGTGCCATTTTTGGTTACATTGTGCATTATCACATTTGCAAACGTGAGCAGCACAGAACGTAAATAGGATACAGACTTCCTGAGAGTCTTATAAACTACCCATGTTGTTAGTGTGTTGAAAACCACCTCTTAACAGTTCAGAATGTGACAGTCACAGAGAAGTAATCAAAATTTGATACACATTGGATTACATTACCTGCAAAGAATAGAATATAATGAAAAGCAAGTCCACCATCATTGCCCAGTGAAGGTAAAGGATTATGTATCTAGCATAAGAAACCAATGCAAATGTACAATATGGAATGGAGAGAAAAGGTGTTCATCTGGGAAAAAAAATGCTAGGATGGATAAGAGGGAAAATTTAGTCAGAGGCACAAAGGATTACTGACTTAGAAAAACAGCATGAAATTGGTCAACCACGTTTTTCCATTTGCAAAATATCATACATTTAATTTTCTCAGACCTGTTTAGTGTTATAAAACGCAAGGGAAGGAAAGTTGTAGCAAAAAAAACCCCACCCAACAATAAATGGACTCTTGGCAGTTTTCATGGGTTTTAAAGAACAAAGTAATAATTCTGAATATGTCAAAGGCTACATTTAGAAGCTTTGACATTCCTCTCCACTCCCCCTATTAGCTAATTACCTCTGACAATAAGTTTGCTTAAAAGGTGGATATAGTGTTGCATGCCTGCTACTTAAAAAATGTGAAGCACCTGAATTCAAGTCCTTCCTTAAAGCTTTGCTTAACCTTTAGAGGTACCACTAACGGTACACAAGGAATTAACAGGCTTTGCACAAGCTCTGCCTATAGGTAAGTATGCATTTGTCGTAAGACAAGAGTAGTCTTAGGCACATCCCCACAATAGGAGAAATACATACATTTCAGCTAATTAGCAAAACCTGAAGATCTTACTTCTGTTCTGCTATCACAGAGAGTTAGCATGTTTGAAATTGCAATCTTCTTATTCTCTAGTGTCCTTAAGTTCATAAACCAGCAAAATCTAGAAACAAATCTAGCAGCCTAAAACCTGGACTGTATAGCTTTTCTTGATTCAGTCAATCTTTCACAATTCCTACAGTGAAGGGGATTATGATTATACTTTTTTAAAGACCTTTGAAGTGGCCAGTTTTAAAATTAAAAAAAAAAAAGGGTTATTTCTAAAGAGAATTACTCTACAACATTGATATTTGCTAGACTTGTTTGACTGAACACACTCTCTCTCTCTGAAGGTGGGAAAAAAAAATCTTGAACTTTAAGGAAAAACTAACAACTAAATCTATGCTCAGGTCTGCCCAAAGGAGAGCAGTTAAAGGACTGTGCAAAGCTACCAGACAGCCTTTAGACCCAATAAAACAATTAAAATCAGTATCTTGGTTTAACCAGCTTACTCAAAATACGCCTGAGTGAAAAAGAAAAAAAACCCCCACAAACCAAAACCACATTAACAATACTTAGTGCTGAGTGTGACGAAGATGCAGCGATAAGCGATTGCTTGCACTACTCCCAGAGCAACTGAAGATGTTTTTATTCTGTGCTGGGAGGAAACGGGAAGAATTTTTATAAACATCTGGAGCCTGTATGTTTCTGTACACCACTGTAGTTGCAAAACCTCAGGCTAGCTAATGAAGAATTACGCAGTAGCATAGACTAGCAGAGGCCAAAGTACCCATCTAATTAGGGCTTAAGCCCCTACTTAAAAAAATAAGTTATTAGGCCACTCCTGCCCCTTGTCTAAAAGCACATTGTCACCACACTGCAACAAATTTTACCTTCATTTAAAATAAAAAAAAGTCAACATTTAAGGGGAAAGCTTGCAGATACTGATTAGCAGAATAAGTCTACAAACTGTGGTGTGCTCGGCAAAGGGACTGTGCTCCCTGCTTCCAAAAGGGCTGGCAAAAGAGTCCAGTTTATGACTGAATTCTATAAAAGGCATTAAACTGGTTAATCATGGGGTGGGAGAGGGATTATAATAGATTATATATGGCTTAATTATACCCTTCAGCAAGTTATGACAATCCCACCAAGGAGTAAGACGTGGGCAAAGAGACCAGAAGAATCAAGTACTTTAACATTAAGCTCTTCCAAAGTATTCTCCTTTAAAGATACAAACACTCCAAGAGCAGCTTTTGGAAGTTCTTCTTCCACAATAACAGAATTTTTTATTTCCAGTTCTATGAAGAGAAGCTTTAAAAAAAACTGCTCTGAAGTTTTCTTCTTGTCTTATTGTCACACTTGTGTTCTGTATACTAGCACAGGTCTACAATAGCGCTACCAGTACAGCACCGCAATTAACAGCAGTTAGTGCTTTTGGACAGGGGAAGGAGATTTCTTTATATCCAAGATTAAACCATTTAATAACGCATGAGTTGTACGAGATGTTGGTAGCAACAGGAATCAAGAGAACATTAACTGTTAGAAAGAACACCACCAAATCCTCTGAAATTTGGAAGTCGTCCCACTTGAAAGACAGAATTAAAACTGGCACTGGCCTTAGGATCTCCTCTGGGGAAGCGACAATTATATCCATAAAGAACCTGTAGGGATGAGAGACACCAGCCTGGTGCAGAACACCTAGTGTCCTCAACCTTCTGCACAGCCACAGGGACAGGAGGAAGATGAATGCAGGGAACCTCACAGCTCCTGCTTTCCCAGTTGCCAGCCAGAGCAAGAACCTGTGGACTCTAAAAGCTCCTGATAGTGCAGATCAGACTCTGTGTCCTCTGCTAAAATGGCTACCCCCACCAATCCTTGTCTTTCCTTCTGCTGCCTCAGTTTCTTCATTCCACCTTCACTGCACACTTTCCCCTCTTCCTGTCTTCTTGTTTCATTTGTCCCCTTACTTCACCCTTCCACATCTGCTTATCCTTTCATTTCTCCTGTCATTAAAGTGAGGCTGCGGTAACAGACTATAATTAAAATTACTTCCAGCAGGGTCCCTTTCAACCTGCATCCATGGCATCAGTGTCCAGCTTCAGGACTCCACATCCAGCCTCGATTCAGAGAGAAGCCACAGCACTGAAAATTGACCTTGATGCAGGTGCCTCAGCTGCAGAACATGTCATCAAAGCCAAGTGTATGTACAAGAGTTGTGTTTGGCTTACAAAGCTTATGCTCTTGTTTTCCTCCTCTCACATTCCCTTATTACAGCACAAGTTCTTTGAGGCAGAGATTTCTGGCTACCTGTTTTGCAACATGCCTAGCATAGTCAGGCCCCATTACAACAGTCAAACAACAACCATGAATGAAAACAATTCATATGGCAAGTGACAAATTTTGAAAATTTGCTTCTAGTTCCAGTTAGCCAGGATATTTTTCCCTTAAAAGGAAAAGGCAAGCAATAGGCTACATGGTGCAAGAATTTGAGATGCAAACAGTTCAGCCTGTCTGCTGGAGAAAGTACAGATCATGGATTTTTCCTCAATTAAACAAAAGTTACATTCTGAGTTTCACTTTCAGGACTTTCAAAAATCTTGTCTCCTCTCTACTCAGGAGGTTTCAGTGAAGGGAACAAGGACTCCACAATCTGACAAGAAAACGAGACAGCATTCATTTCTTCCAATAATAGTCATTTCCCACAGTTTCACTGTAACAATGCACCCTTACCTCAACTTTGCTTCCCGGATCATGAGCTGCAGCAGCAAAGTAGACCACCTCCTGTACTTCATCCCTAGGCCGTGCAGAGTTCTTTCCAAACACCACCAGGCCATCTTTAGAACATGGGGGAAAGGCTACAAAACAGTAACTGGGGGGAGCTGCAGCCATCCTAGAAAGCAAAGAAGGAGTAAACAAACAGAAGTAGTGTTTGCTGAACTTATAATTGCATGCATTAGAGAATCATAGTCTAGCACTATTTGTTGTAGCAAAGAGACAATGCATTCCCCTCTATGTTTAAGTTGATTGTGCAATGATAATGGAAGAACAGGTCAGCTCAGAGGAAGCTTATCTGGATTTAATAAAAAGAATTATAGTCATTTTCAGACATTTTTCACCCAAGCCTTGTGAGGGCATAAAGAGGAGGAATAAAGGCAAGATGACTGTACCTTAAGGAGTCTACTTAGTTCCCACANTGGGAACCTATGACCTAGATGTATTCTGCTGACTCAGACAAGTGCAGAGACACAGAATAATTTACTCTCTCTACTCCCATGCAGTTTAAAATTTTAAAAAAGGAAAGAGAAAACATGTTTGAGGGATTCCTGAGGGAGGACAACGGTGTAACTAGAAACAGGACAAAGATACAGCACAATTATATCAAAAATTGTCCATCAATTTATCTACTCAGATCAGAGAGAGACTGAAGCACTAATTGCACTTTATTTCCTCGGTCGTTTGTCTGCATTGCTACTCTTGCCTAAAGTTAATTGATTGCAGTTTATTTGTTTATGCAGGCTAATGTGAATATTCTTTAAAATGCTTATAGGATAGCACAAACATTTTAAGATTTTAAGTGTTTGCAATGACAATATATTAATAAAAAACATAAATGGTTTCAGGACCATGACACTACTGTAGCTGGTCTTGTGTACATTGCTGTATCTAACATTTCATCCACCATTCAAGGAAACTTCTAGCACATAAGCCTACAAAAGAAAAAGGTGGGGTGTTTATTGCTTGTTAAAATAGCACTCAACACAAATGTCTGAGATTTCTTCACAGATCCCTCCACAATATCCCAAACAAGTAAAAATATCTGCACACATTTGAACTCCTTAGAAACAACCAATACAACCAAAAGTTTCCCCCCAAAAGCTGCTAATTTATTTGAAAGACAATGCTGGGGCTGGGGGTGCGGGCAAAGCTGGTTTTGATTGTTAACTTGGACATCTTTCAAACCATTCAAATTTGACTTTTTTTTTTTTTAAAGCAGTACCATTTGAACACACACTTCTCACAGAATAGCAGCCTTCCAATATTAAACCAAAGAAAGAATGCCTTTTGGATAAAAGCTATAATCCATAAAGTGGTAACTGTTTGTGAAGAAAACACTTAAGAGTTTGCCTATAGACTATGAACAGGTCACACTGATGTCCAACCTTGCAAAAAAACTTCAAGAGAAGATGTGTGTTAAAGGTGTCCTCTACCAACACAATGCAGGGTGATGAATTGTCTAGGGAAGTCACACAACTGTTTAATTTAGGTAAGATTATATACAAGAATAATCAGACAGCTGAGTTGAAATGCATTAGGAAACAAACCAACACCTTTTTACAAGCAGAGTTTTGACCAGTGGGAAGGGACAAGCTAAGTTGGAATGACTTCAGCTGATAAAATACATCCGGCAGAGGACACCTACCTGCAGACTTGCATATTGTGCCAGTAAGTCTCAGTACATTATTGGTTCTAGATGAGTGTCTTGCAGACAGACATGAAGACAAAGCCCCACTTTACCACTCTTATCACTTGCGAGTCATCAGAGCATTTGTGAATAAACTGAAATGCACCATGTAGAGCATTGCCCAAGCTTCACCACTAATGAAACCATTTAGTATTTTTGCTATGAATTATTCCGAGTATGTACGTTTATTTTGCTGTGTTGGTGACGTCAATGTAACTGCTTTCCAGCACCCTAAGAGTTCACATCTACCTTCAGTTAAGTCATCATTTAGTGCTCTAAACTTATCTCCTGATGCCTTGCCAGACCAGCCAAAATCTTGAATAACTTGCAGGCTTACTGTGGATCTCAGTATTCAAAAGAAATATTTTCTTGATTCTAAACACAAAATAAGTGGATTTATTTGAAATACATAAGGCAGCAGAAAGACATTAGACATTCAACAGCCTAGAAAGAAAGGTTAAAGTGATACACAGTACTGATTTTTATTACATGAAGTTCTTCAACTTACATACCAAACATATTGCCAGGTAGGCTTAAAAAGATGGGGAGGAATGCTTCAGCACTATGTTACTGAACGAATTGGAATGTATGCAAGGCAGACTTTTACATACCTACAGACTGAGTATGCAGGGAAAAGAATTAAAAATCTGTAGGTATCTAATATTCTACAGACTCCTGAAGTCCTCCTTGGAATAAAGCAGGCTCATTTGTATTTGTGAGGTTTTTGATTTTTTCCTTTAAATAAACCAACAGTTACTGAACCAAAAACAAATTGCCATTTTGATAACGCTTTTTAAGTATGGAAGTATGAGTAAGCTACTCTATAACTAGAGTTCACTTCAACACACTATTTCATACACGGGGGTATGTAACAGTTGAACACTGCAAGCTGAATGTTACAATCTTGTACTGAAAACATGATTGTAGTTAGAGTTGGCACTGGGATCTTAAATTAGGTTTCTAGAGAAGGAAGCTAGCTAGCAGTCTACTACAGTTTAAATCTACTCAGTTTTGCCAGGTAGCAGTTTTTCCTAGAACCTCATTTGGTTCATTTTAAATACGGCAAGGATGGCAGTTTCTCAGATACACCCACAACCTGTGTTTGTTAAGAACACTACTGAACTTCATCTTCCTCCATCAAGTAACTAAAGCAGTCTGTTAGCAGCTACCTATCTAAGCAGGACATTTCTACTTGCCTACTTCATTTTCCTTTTTACTTAGTTCAACTTCAGGTTGTCCTGATTCTCGTTTTCACCATTTGCTACCTCTTTGCCCTCTCACAAGATACCATCCTGACTCAATACCAAATAAGCATCTTTCATCTACAGGAAGAACAGGATACTCCTCCTTCAGGGTACCTCTGATAAATCAGGCTAACTTACAAAAGCACCTCCTACTAATCCCTACTCTTTCTTCACAGGCTATTTGCTCCTCCAACAAAAGGCAATCCTGAAAACCTCAGAAAACACTGGAAATGACTGCAATTAGATTTCAAAGAACACCTTGTTGCCCATTCACAGCCACAGTTCTTTACCACAGAGCATGTTAGTGTACAGGCCTGATTTTCTCAACAGATCGTACCTCAGACCTACACCTTGGTGTAGACAGAGGTAAACTATACTGTATGTCAACAGGCCCTAGGTTTGACTGCAGACCATTACACTCATGGATGGGCCACTGCAAGTTAAGAGAAACTGGGGCCATACAGTCTATTACAGGCCATATCCAAAACCATTCTGCATATGAAAGCACTAGAAATAGACAAAGAGCTGTACATTATGCTATGCCACTGCAATAATAACTTGCTGCGGTTTCAGGTAGTTAACAGGCATCACGCTTGGTTGACCTAGAATCACTACAGGCACAAAGGCTGGAAAACCAGTTCTGAGCAACAGCCACAAGGTAATTGCTATCTTTTTGACAAAAATGTACTATGGAATATTGCATGCGGTCATATTTTTTCCCAAGTCTCCTGGTCACTACGGCACTTAGCTTAGTTTGTGTTCAGACACCATGAAGAAATTTTGTTTAACAAGTTCCTTTATTAAGGTCTTCTCCCAATTGTGATCTCATTTAGAAACTGCCAAGCCAAATTAATTCTATGAACAAATCACCCTTACCATCAATGGTAAAACAGATGAGCTTGTAAGCACTTTGATGCAGAAAGGAGTAACATCCACTGGGCAACGTCTGGCTCCAAACATCACGTGAAACAACAGGTACAACAATTATCAGGGCTTTATAAACACATCTGAACATCACTATACTCCTGAAATTGGGTGAACATGGAAGTGCTATTGCCTAGCACCACCTCAAGAAAACTATCCCCTAAAACTTGATAGACATAAAATACTAATCTTAAGGTTGAAAATATCAAGATCTGGAACATTTCAACCTACAGTATTTTCCATTTCGCAATATGAGGATCTTACAAATGCTAAAGTGTATTAAGAAGGGTTACAAATTCTAATTAGAACAATTTGCACTATTAGTGTCAAAATTTGTCCACAATCAAGACTTTTAGAGTGGTCAATCAGGAATAAAATTGTTATTCTTTAAGTCTGTACGTAAAGGTTGTGACATAATCTAACAAAAGCTTCATTTAGATATCATTTTTCAGTTACAAAAAAAGGAACAGACAAATAATGCTGTTATAGCAACAGACACACAGGACAGATTGCAGAATCCCACCCTCTCCTCGTGAACACACGACTGTCAGAGACCAAAGCCACGCTCCTAGGAGAACAGCGGCGGGCATAAATTATTCCGTGTGGTTTGGAGCCTTCCCCCCCGACCCAGGAAAACCTGAAATGGCTATGTATCCACAAGAAAGCACTCTGAGCTTAGCAAGTCGCAGTCCAAACTGGAGAAAGGAAGATTTTCGTGCTAACTTCCTCAAGACTTTTTTGGGGTTTTTTTCCAGAATAACACTGTGTACTGCTTCTCTGAAAGCTGCAATTTGGTACTGAAATAATCTTTTATAAAGTTCAAGAATTTGACTGGTACAATAAAATTACTTCTCAGAAAAATACCTTTAACCTCCCATATCAAATAGATATCAACTCTTTGCAAGCCAACTCATTTTCCTTGTTTGCCAAAATACCCTGAAGACATTAAGCATGAAGTAATTACCAGTTTTACAAAGTTACAAATTATGTAAAAACTGGCTTGCCAACAGTAGCTTTCATAGTTGTTATGTTTTATTAAAAAAAAATTACCAAAAATAAAAATTCAGTATTATGAACTAGTAGGTTTTGAAGCTCTTCTAATAACTTATTGTTCAAGCAATTCCAAAGCTTATTTCTAAAACTGTAAAACTGCTTTTGCCAACAGCAAGTTTTTTTCTCTGTCTTTTCTTTCAATTGGAAAACAAAACAATAGGCTTATAATGAAAGTGCAGCACTCACTAGGAAGCAGTGGGCACTAAAAAGGATTAGTGTGAGAAAACAGGGTCAAAAAAAAAGTGTGTCTTGAAATTTAACTCATGCTTATTGAACTGAGGCAATATTTGCTCTCCATACTTTTTTAATTGCTGCTAACTTAATGCCCTGCAACTTTACCTCATGAAAAGCTAAAGATGCCCCTGAAGTCACATATAAAAACCCTTTGGTTTTAATACAAGTTAGGTTAGCTGCGGTTTCTGAAATGTTAATTAAGATTTATTGTTAACGTTAATTAAGATTTACACCANAATACCCAGTCGCCATCATGTACAGCAATACCAGACCAGTAAAAGATGTTACATGAGAAATCGGCTACCGCCATTACAGCTCCTCATGACAAGAAATCAAAACAACAGTCAAGTGGATATTAAGGAAGAAAAGTTCAGTGAGACCAAGCAGTCAGCACTGACAACAGAAAAGCATTCACCTCATGTTACTATGAGTAGAATTTAACTGTAAAATTTGCCTTGTATTGATATGATTTGATTCACAAGCTGGCAAAACTTCAGCTTGATCAAACCAATCCTTCACCTAGGAGTGTAACTGCTGCATTCATTACCCAGCATAGCTATGCTAGCAAGTCTTCCAGCATGGATGGAACCACAAACAACACACTTTGCTTTCAATCAGCTTAGTGAGGTTGCATGGATACATCACACAAACTCATCTTTCAAACGTTTCCTAAGTTTGTCTTCAAGAATTTTGTGCGCACAGCTGTTGAGCTTTCTGAAGCATAGATATAACCAAAGTATTGTACAGGGGGAAGTCTAAACCTCTCCTAATGCCCAGTTTTTCAAGTACACCCGTGATTGTCCTACATAACCCATTGTTAATGCTGGTGATAATCAACATCACATTTTCAAGACAGTGCGGGTGTCCACAAAAACAAGGGTGGGAGGGTTAACACTGGGGTTTCATCTCAGACCTCCACAGCAGTTTGCTCAGAACACCAGTTTTACTGATCATATAGCCTAATTTTTCCACCCTCACTTCTGTAGTTTCTTCAAACAAAATCTGGTCTGGAACAGGTGCTTTAGGTATCAGAAATACAGAGGCTGCTAAACTCCTTGCTGATAAGTTCTGAGTGCATTCTGGTGATGACAGCATTTTCTTTAATGTTTATACTGCAAAAGAGATTTGAGCTGCTTTTAAAGTCCAGAGAGCACATGAAACCTTTTACGAAGACATACAACTTGTTCCTGTGTATTAAATTATGACTTTTCCTCACTATATTTTGGACTTTTATAAAACAGAAACCCAGCTGTGCTAATACTTCTGAACTGTTTCAGTAATGTTTAAAGATTTCAATAAATCTGTTTTCATTGCTACCAGAAAGGGTAAGTGACCTAACCTGCAAGAAACATTTACAATGAAAAACTGAGATGCAGCATCTGAGCAAGGGTGCTCACTTTTGGATCAAGGCTGTCTCATTAGGAAAGGAAGAATATATCAAATAGGCCACACATTATTTATTCTCAACTCTTCCATATTTTAAACAGGGTGGCAGGAGAAAGGTCAGTTACAACTGTGAAAACTTTGTTCAGGGTTTAGTTGTTGGTTTTGAACCTCTATTTTAACCTTCAAATTAAGATGTTTCCTGTGCCTGAGACAAGCTTGTATTTCCAGTTACAAATCAAGCCTAGTGTCTTATGCACAGAGACATGTGATCTCTGCATCCTGCAGAAAAGCAATGTTTCCAAAAACAGAAATGAAAAGCAAAATTCATTCAGCTGCAGGCACAGAACAAAGACAGCAAACTGAAAGGCACAATAATAATATTGTTCCCATCTTAGGAAACACTGAAAGGTTATTTTTTTAATTGACAATTTGGACAGTTTTAATGCATGACTTATCAGGAGAGAGGAAGGTTGCATTTATTAAGAAATTAGAAAGCAGAGACTGTTCCTGAATATAAAGCACAAAACCATGCCAGATCTGCATGTCCCTATCATTTGGACATTTCATTATTAGACCTTAGTCAAACTGTCTGACTCTTTCCTTACCACCAATGGATGATGATACTAATTTACCACTTGAAGGTGCTATGCTCAACTTTGATTGTCTCTGTTCCTCTAAGCTGTGTCTGAGAAGATATCTAAGAGGAGTTATCAGCAGCTGAAACTTGCAAGCCATGCTCAACTTTTTTTTTTTTTTGGTACACTAACTACATGCTGAAAATTTCTCAAGAATTTGCTCAAAATGAGCAACATCCCAAATTCTAGTCAGAGATTTGGGATGGCCATTTTCTCCAGTAAGTTTACTTTTATTTTTGAATTACAAAAAGTAGTAATTCCCTACACAGGCATCAAATCAAGTCGCATTTCAAAGCTTTCCTAAGCAGTACACCCCCTTTGGTCATTTAACTGAGCAAATGCATAATAGGCCTGGAAAGAATTGAAAATATTTCTCTTGCTGTATGTGGGAAAATTTGGAATATTCCTGGCAACAGCTGCCAGGCTTCTTAAGACTGTCTAACAGATTAGATACCAGCCATCAAATGAGCATGGTAAAACTCTTCAGCATTTAAAGTCCTAACAAACAGTAATATTTCAGCTGTTACAAAAGTTTACAGTCCCTTGACTAACCAGTTCTAGTTTGTCTAATACACCCTCATCCAGCCTTTCAAAGTAGGCATCTTTCAAAAGAAGATGGATCTTATTTTTTGCCTCAAGTAATCTGAATTATGTTAATGAAAACATAGTTCTATTTAAAAACAAATCAGTCAGCCATCCCGAAAACAACAGATTTCAGTCTCATTTCCATCACAGGCTGTGCATACAGGGGAAAATTCATTATTTATACAGACCTTTCACTGAGTGGATGTCAATGCACTTAATTAAGTCTCCAAGCAGTCACAGAACTCTATTCCTTTTGTAGCTGCTATTCCAGCCTGCAGTCTAAGGTCGTATTTGTAACGCTCTCCATTTCGTAGAGAAGCACCTGTTTTCCTGCTTCTGTCACTGGGGCAGAGACCCTTGTTAGGAGCTGCTGGCATCTAAAGCATCTTTGTACAACACACTACTTCATAATGAGAAGTCGGTAACTGCTGCATGATACTCAGCCATGCAGATTTCCCTCTTTGTAGAGCCAGCTCAATCCAGTTTTGCGGTTCAGTCAGGTCTTGATCACTGCACAGGAGAGACTGTCCACCTCCACACACAACTGGCTAATCCATGCTGACTGGTAGTCATTTCAAATTAGCAACATCGTTATGTTAACAAGGGGTAAAATAAAAAGCAAAGTACCTTGTTGGAAGTCTCAGTTTAGCTTAAAATATAACGTAAAACAACAGCAAGTGTTGCAATACTAGCAAAAGAGTTTGTAAATGTTAGGATGCAACGCAACACACTGTGGCAGAAACCAGCCATTTGGGTTCCTTACAGACAGGCAGGTATAGGTAGCAATTCTGTGCAATTTCTCAATCTGCTGAATTTACAGAAAGAGAAGGCCAATAGACTACAGGAACAATGTCCAGCTTCACAACTCTTCAAGTCCATAATAATAAAGAAATTCTTACTGGAAGCTTCTAGCATAAACTAGCACACTTTCCCACATGCAAGCTGCGTAAAGCACCCACGGTTGATGACTTCTGAAGTGGAGGGCAGAGAGCCAAATTCAGTACCCCTTACCAAAAATACCAAACTCAGCAAGAGTAAACAAATGGAGCTTAAGCCATGCCCTACTTTACCAGTAAAAAAAGTTACAAATGTCTTCCAAAAAAGGAAGTTACCATAAAAATCTCAAACTCTAAGCATCAGAAGTACTTTCTGGGGAAGACAAAACCTACTCATATCAATAAAGGATTTCCACCCACCACATTTGCCTCAACATAACACCTGTCTTTCGACTGTCTATGTAAGCTCTGGGATCTAAACTGCTTGGAAAAGTTCATAGCACTATGAATGGCTTAAGTCAACTTCAGTCTTGATTCATCTCAAATCAGTGGAAGTTCTGTGTTCACAGAGATCAACTTCCTAAATATATATGATTGAGGGTTTGTTTTGAGGTTTCTTTTTGTTCGGCTGGAGGGTTTGGGTTGCATGTTATGAACAAAGCAGCATGCTTAGAGACACTTTAAATCCCTAATTCTAAAACAGCTTTTAGACCGATAGCTGAAACGGTAATAGTCTATAACCAAATGAGTCAGTTACTCCACTTTCCGCAAGTTCATGTATTTATTATCTTCTAAACTACTGAGTAAATTTATCATACACAGATAGTGCATCACAGAATTTACAAAGTGTACTGCAGCACAACCACTTCTCTGGGATTATTGAAGTTTCACATCTTACAGGTATGGATGGCTTTACTCAACTCTAAGGACATTTTTCATAGGGATAGATTTATACATATGTGCACTCGTAGGATCAGGACCCTAACAAAGCTGTCTTCTGCTTGAGATCCTGGTTTAATACAATTTTTTCCCCCTCTAATTATCAGAACTGGAGAAAAGGTCTTTTTTTTTAAAGCAGGTTAGTCATAGCCTCTGGTAGCACAAATAAAGATTTCACTTTTGTAGACTCTTGCAGGAAGGTATGTCTGCTCACCAGCCTGCTCAAGTGAATGAAACCATCACATACCCACCTGAGCGTAACCATATGCTTAGAAATGCACATGACGGCATCTAGATTTTAAGGTGACAATATGAAAAGGTACCTTAAAAAAAAAAAAAAAGAAAACGAAAACGGGGGGACACAACCCACGCCGGATCCTTAAAGAGCAGAAGGGAAAGCAGCAGCTAGTACAGAGGGCGGCCAGGGCAGACAGCGACCAGAGAGCCTTGCTTCCAACCGGAAGGCAGGGGACAGCCGCGGACAGCGCTTGCCGATGCCAGCCCCAAACACCAAGTC
>WAAD01022935.1:27768-46805 GCA_013389945.1 Fregata magnificens
CCGTCCCCGCGTGGGTCAGCGCTGCTGGTCCGGCCCACCGCGCCCCCCTCCGGCGTGGCCTGCGCGGGGGTTGCCCCACAGTCACCGCGGTCCTCGGGGACCGACCGTTTCTGGCGTTTCACTGCGGAGCTGGCCGGCTGCCCTCTTGGCACCAAGCTTTCCCTCAGAGCCGTTCCTGCCCTTGCCCGGGGCCTTCCCGCCGCCACCGTGAGAGAGAGGGCCGGTCCTGGCTCCTGGCGGCCGCCTGCTACCCTCAGGGCTAGAGGTGGTGGCCACCGGTGCCTCGCGTGGGTGGGCGTACCCTCAAATGCCGCACCGAGGCAGAGGCCACCGACGCATGAGGATGTGAAAATGGCGCCAAGAAGAACTATCCACATTTCGCATGCGTGGGTGGGGAGCGGTGCACGCGTCCTCCCCCTGCCCGTCTCGGGGACCAAGAGGGGGCACAAATGCTCCCTTCATGTCAGGTGTCGGAAGAGAAGGGGCTCATTTATTCAGTTTTAGTCATATAATTGGATGCGTAACTCATGTTCCTCTGTCTCACACACAGGATAAGGCTCGAAAGTAAAGCAGGTAGTTTACAATGTGGCTGCTACCTCATTAACCAGTCAAACCGCCAGATAAGGGGTCCACCAAACTTTGCAAAGCTGGGGGGGGGTGACCTCGCGATCGGGGACTTCTCTGCTGGCCGCTTGTGAAGCATCACGGCGGGCTCCTGCCCCTCCAGTGGCTGGACCCCTGGGGACCTCTCAGCTCCTTGGGTGCAAGAGCACCACCACCGCCAGGCCCAGAGCAAAACGGCAGCGACTGTCCCTCTGAAGCCCCATGTAGAGCACAGCATGCCTCGGCCATGGCGCATGGAGCAGATGGCCTGCTCTGTTTGCCAAACACACCCGAATGGGGCTGTCCCATGTACTCTGTCCTCAGCATGCAACCTGTGACTCCATACAGAGGTGAAAATAGTTTCACTGCTAGGTGTAATCACGCAGGTCCACGGCTGCCTGGTTGAACGGCTCTGGTCTAGGAAAACAAACATGGTTTGCTGGCGTGAGGCAGCACCTTTACGTTTCTATCTCTGTCTTAAAGGACAGGAACCTTGCTGCATGCTCCACCAATGCCTGCCCCAGACCAGACACTTAGTGTGGAGAAGGGACTGCCAAGTATGTTTGGTGGGAAGATGGGAAGGTTAAAAGGAAGCTGGGGAGGAGGTCAGGAAGGCAAGGATGAGCCAGTAGACAGAACAAAGAGCATTAAGAACTAGAGCGTTTCAGCGTAAGAGCAGGAAGAAGCAAGTATGTTAGGTTGGTGCAGCAGTGTGGAACCTGGGGAGGGCACAGAAAATATAGAAATCTGTAAAAGAGCTTTGTGCCTAAGTCCAAGAGCTTTATTCTCAGCTGTTGCCTCATTTCACAGGTTTTAATGCTTTTTGCCAGCAGAACTAATTACCTGAAAGTACCCTGTCATCATGTCCTCCATAGTGCTGCACAACTTGGTGGTTAGAGTTGGGTTCCTCAGGATATTTGCTTTTCTTCCTATTTCTCTTCAGGAGCCTCTCATTAACCAAGCCAGCCTAACATGTCTGCAGAGTCAATTGCCACAAAAAGCACAGGACTGATAGTCACTCCAAATTTCAGTTAGTACTACACGGCATGCACTTCTACAGGGTAGGAATCAAGGCACTTAAATATCACACTGCTCATTAGATCAGTAGATCTAGTTTAGTAACCTGGCGGAAGAAAAACACAAAACCAGACAGAATCTGCATATGGGACCCTACATGAAAAGAAAATTTAGAAGGAAAAGTCCTGGAACCATATGCAGCAAAAAGAATTTCCTCTCATCACAACAAGCAGCAGAAGGATCCATGGGTCTGCAGGTGTTTGGAAATTATGGATAAGCTTTGGACACTGTTGCTGTCAAACTTAATTGCAGACCAAAAGTTGCAACTTCATTACATAACCAAAAGAGACAGTAATTTGCTGTTCCCAGTCTAAATCTCAGTGAATGTGAAATATTGTGGCATCTGCACCTTTTGGGGGTATATCAGTAACCTGAATAGGGACTAATTTAGAAGTCATTACTTAGCCTCAATGCTTTTGATTAAAAAGCAGGGCTGATCATTAGCAACATGGAGCCCTTCATACTCTAAGATCTTCCATTATGTATTTTAAGCAAGACCTTTGTTTTCCTCTGCTATCGGTTTGCTGTCATCAGAATTACAGTTCAATGTGTTGCAACAGAAAAAAAGGCTGGATATCTCCTGCTTAAAATATCTCACTGAAAGGTGATTTGAATCAGTGAAAAGCTGAGGAGTTTATACCAATTTAATTGTGACAACTTTAGTTGAACATAACAACCCAAATTCCTTGCTCTGGAGTTACAGCAAGAATGAACTGCGTCATAGGCAGCTTGCTTCTTAGAATCAGAAAGATAGCCGATGAAAAGAGCAGGTGCAATTTAAAAGGGGGTTTAAATTATATCCTATAACACACCACTTACATTACCCATATTATGCTCACTTAGATGACTAAGTCTATTCTCTAATTACACTGGAGATGATTATGGCTGAGTATAATCTACCTAAGAATTGTTAGACTGTCTACAGAATGATTACATACCGGCAACACGGAAATCCTTGATGCTTCCTTTCTGTGTAAGCTGTCATGAACTGTGCAAAGCAGCAAGGATGAGTGGTTAGAGCATGGTCCTGGGAATCAAGAGAGCCTGGGGTGTACGTCGTTCTGCCATAAGCTTGCTGCTTGGCTTTGGATAAATCCTGTAACCTCGTGGCAATTAAATTACCTCATACATGAAATGGGGAGAGCATTTAGTCACAGCTGCATCTTTGAAATCTTTGAATGGAGATTGCTGCATAAACAGAAAATACAAAGTTACAATAATTACGACAAAGCCACAATGCTTATCTATTGATTATTTGCTCTTTGTCTTTAATAACATAACAGCAGAATTTATGGATATTAAAAAAAGAATGTTTTTTTCTCCTGTAAAAGATGAGTTTCCAATGGGATGCAACGTCAAAGGAGGAGAGCTGGAAGGACGCATCTTTAGAAAAGAGAATTTCAAAGAACCTTTGTTCCATGTTTTATCTGTGAAAGGAAGAGACCAAAAGGCAAACACAGCAACATATAGCTTAAGTTACAGTTTATTTTTGTTCTTCTTTAAACGCCTCCTTAGTTGGAGATCAAAACCTATTCAGCAGAACTAGTACCCCAAATCCTCAAGACACTGCAGCGCTAATCTTTGAGTCATTGTTTCCACAATACTTTGCTCTGCAAGTTAAAGACAGCAGCTATGCAGGCATACAACTGATGGAACTAGTTTTCTCAGCAAACAGTGTTTGGAAGGAGAGAAGCTGGCTTAATGCAGACGGTAAAAAAGACCATCTAACTGTTGAAATTGTATTAAAAGAATGTACTATGATAGATTTTGGTGAAAGTGTAGTGCAGCCAAGAAAGCCCTTTTGTTGGTATTCACTTTTGTGATTTCAAGCCACCATCTTAGTCTTGTCCTCTTTGGTGGTGCACTGATTTGGAGTACCTAAAAATCAGATGAACTGAGGTTGTACAGAACAAGTGTACCTGGCTCCTGCAAGGTCAGAATTCTAAGCCTACACCCATGAAGGCATCCCACTAAACTTAAATGATTCCTCTTCCAGTGAGTTACAGGAACAAAAAACTTCTTACATACAGAGGAGTTAGTAACGTTGAAAAACCCTGTGAGCCTCTAAGATAATAGTTACACCATAGGCCAGTAAAGTCAACTGATGTCGTAGAACAAATCTGAAGAGCAAAAAGTATCAACAGTACTTGAGTGCTTTGGGTTTTTGTATAGTCAGGAGATCGGAGCAGAGAGTTGGGAGTACTTCTCCCACACTAAAGGTGGCTTCGCCTGTAACAAAGAAAGAGGGTGGCAGGTGCAATATTCTGATGTGAAGTAAAAATGTCACCTGCTGGGCTCAGTGAATGGTGAAAACAAAAAAGATACGAGAAATCCTGGCTGCAGCCCCTTTATCCAATTATAGCACTGAAGATTAATCTATGTAAATGGCTGCAGCTGTACATAAGATGTCATTGTAGGCACAATGGTAGGCTTAGATGCTGAGCTCTTACTCATGCACTGCAGAAGGTGATTCATTTCTCCATTGCACAAGTGACATAACAGAACACAACTGCTTAGCCAGTGTCACAGGGACAAAAGATGGCATGCTACAAGGACTCTGGGCATGCTGCAGTTACCCTCAGCGTCTAGAAACCTGTCAGGTACAGCACTGAACCACACAACCAAGCTGCTCCATTGGCCGTTCAAAAAGGTCTACTTTTTCTGAAGTAATGGTTAGATTTATCAAAAAAACATCAGTCTGTTGCTTTGTTTTCATAAATTTTGTAATTTTTCTTGTTTTAATTTACAGTAACCTGTGACAGCATACTTATTTTCGTAACTCTAAAAGGTATCACAAGACATATTTGTTATTATTGGCTTATAAAGGCTGTGAGCCTGGAGCTTTTTTAGTGTGTTAGAACAGCACCTGGAACAATGAGGCTAAAATGCTTAACAATAGCTTCAAACTCATAACAATAAATAGTCAAGGTGGGTGGAAGAAGGAAAGCTGTGATCCTGAGAAGATAAGCCAGTAATGACAACAAAGAAGCAGAAAATACAGAGACAACAGCATTACTTTCTTATGCAATGATCCTGGTTAATCTTCATGTATGCTTCCATTGTTACGATGCTGCCCGTACAGAAATGCTTGTAGCAGACCGATGAACTGGAAAAGGCATCTCACATCCCTCTGCAAGAAATATGCTATAGTCTTGCAAGAAATGTGCTATAGTAACTCTGTACTATATAGTTACCCTTATTAAAATTATATTAAAATTCAAGCATAGAGTTTTTCTCAGCTTAGCGTTATTCATAAAATTGCAACAGCTTGAACATAAATCCGTAAGATAAAAACAGTTCTGGTGTTATGCAGGTGATACAGGAGTTTTTTAAAGTGACTGCATACCTGAAGCAGCTTTATATTTTATGTAGTGTGTCCTGTCTGAATAACCTAGGTGTAAATTGCTGCAAATTAAATCACAGCACTTAAAGATCAGACAGTAATACAAGGGACAGAAAATGCCACTACATGATTTATCAGCCAGCTGGTGCAATGCAAATAGCACTCATTCAGGGGAGGTTACTGTTTCTGATTAGTTACCACAGCAACAGGTCTGCTGAATACACTTAAAAAGTTATGCACGTTGTCAGCAAGCTTTTTTCTCCTGCCATACGCAACATACACTAGGAGCTGTGAGCAGTGGCATGTCCTTCCGAGGCTATGGATGGTTTTGCTGCAGTATTTTCCATTATTATGCTTTTCAGCAGACTTAAAACTTAGGCAGGTTTGGTTTTTTTTTTTTTTTTTTTTTTTAATATGGCTTTAAGGAATCCTGACTCCAAAAAATCCCCCTTAATGATTAAGCCATTTTCCTTATTCATGGAAGTGGTAGATAGCTGCAGGTGGGAAGGGACCTCTGATAACAGAAATACTTCAAACTACAATAAAACAATGTAGTCCTTTTGGCTCCTGTACTTCCAAAAGGATAGGAAAAATATATTTTTAAAAATCTCCACAGCTGAGTATCTCTTTCTCACAAAAGAGCCCACAATTACATAAGTGGCTTTGTACACAACATACAACTGGAAAATAGTAGTTAATAGGGGGTGGGAAAAATAGCAAAGCTCAAACTGTATTGTATGTTTCATGCTGATTGTGTGTTATTCCTTATGTACATATTTTAATAAAGAAACATCAATAATAAATTACCCAGGAGTCTTTAAACGTCCTTATATTGGCTGTGGATATCAGCCAAGGAAAACTGGATGGTATGGAGAGCTGTTCCCCTGCCTATTATTTTGTTCATCTTGGAGAAGAGAAGGCTGAGGGGCGACCTCATAGCAGTCTGCAGCTTCCTCACAGGGGGCAGCGGAGGAGGGATGATGATCTCATCTCTGGTAACCACTGATAGGACATGAGGAAATGGAATGAAGCTGTGTCAGGACAGTTCAGATTGGACATTAGGAAAGGGTTCTTCACTAAGAGGGTGGTCAGTCACTGAAACAGGCTTCTCAGGGAAGGGGTCACGGCACCAAGCCTGTCAGAGCTCACGAGCATCTGGACAATGCTCTTAGTCATATGTTTTAGTTTTAGGTAGCCCAGTGAGGGGCAGGAAATTGGACTTGATGATCCTTATGGGTCACTTCCAACTCGAGATATTCTATGATTCTATTTTCTCTCCTATTTCCCCCCAGTGCAAGGGTCCCTGGTGTTTTCTCCAAGCCTGCCCTTAGCTGTACACCCAGGCAGCGGTGTGATAGTGCGAGCCTGGCGGGTGCTGCTCCAGCCTGTCCAGAGACACTGACACATCCCTGTGCTGCCCTTCCGCAGCTGCCTGCTCAAGAAGCAAGGTGTGAAGGTTCAAAGCCAGCAGAGGACTGGCAGAGCTTATTAACTGGTGTCTTAGAGCCCACTTCACCAGCCTGCCTTCACACAGCCCCACCACTGCATGAGTGGCTGGTTGTGGCTGTTTTGAAAGAGTGCCATGGTGAGCTGGGCTTGGCTCAGGTTAGCAATAAGAGGATCTGGTACCAAATGAATAGGAGCCTTGGCCATTTCTGCTCCATACATGTTCCCATTGCAGTTTGTGCTCATTTGTCAGCAGCAAGATGAGCACCACGTGTCTGGGAGCTTTGCTTCAGACTGAGTTTTGCAGAGGTAGAGCGTTGAATTATTTCAGAGTGCAAGTCTACATCATGATGTCTGTATGACCATGTTAAGCCCAGGTTTTAACCCAACTAATAATAATTACAATAGCAATGAGGACATGACAGCACTTAAGGGCTGAAATACTGGATACAAATGTAAATTCTTACCTTCTGTTAAAAGAAAGGAACATTGCCAGTCTTACCTCTCTTAAGTACTGTCGTCAGCGTTGCTAAGAGTAAAATCCAGCAGGACAATTTCCTTTAAGCTATGATTAGTCCCTTAGCTATAGCCATATAGATTCCATATCCAGAGATGGACACAGGGTCACCAAGAACATTTTGCATTGTATTTATGGAATGAAAACCTGTTCTCTAAAGACATATCCCAGCAGATTAGAGACACCAGAGCTAAGCTGTGCTATTTACTCCCAGAGAGACAGCAAGCCAAGCCCACAGAATAGGTATACCTAGTTCACTACTCAGGGAAAGAGGCAGAAGAGGAAACATCAGCTGCTTTAAAAAAATTTCAGTGGCATAAAATCTAAGAGGACAGGGTTGATTTAATGCTTTCAGCCTGACTCCCAGATGAGGAATCAATTATCCTGCGTCATTTAATCTCCTTAAGCAGGTCATGACACAAACTAGAAATTAGAAGCATTTTATCTAATATGAAGAGCAGCTCTTAATGGTAGTTAGCATCAGCCTCAGATTTTTTAGAGGAAAACATAA
This sequence comes from Fregata magnificens, assembly GCA_013389945.1. Lineage (NCBI taxonomy): Eukaryota > Metazoa > Chordata > Aves > Suliformes > Fregatidae > Fregata > Fregata magnificens. Next base: position 35,266 of record WAAD01022935.1, read on the forward strand.
CTGGGATTTGGGGAGCTCTGAAGAGCTGGCTCCATTAGATTTCCGCAGTCAGATCCTAATATTTTAAAAGTGTCTTTGTGTATTGTTTACCTAATGGAGATGCAGAGCAGTTGTAGGCAAAAAAAAAAAAAAACCCCAAAAAAACCCACACAACAAAAACCTATCCCCGTGGACAAACTCCAGCCCTCCATGAGGAACATGGCCTTCAGAAACCTTGCACAAAATTACTTACATGACATGTTTCAAACTATCCTCTATCTTCATAGCAAATTTCTCAGCTAAACCAAGCTCCTGCTTTTTTTACATCGTTCAAGAGAACGGAAATACCACACAGCTCCTAACCAGCTGCAACCCCTAGCTAAACCAGCCTGCTTTTGGAACAGAACTTCCTAGAAGGAAGAAATGCGATGCAGGAGGAGGCTCCATCTGAATCCCCTCCAGGCTGGGAGAGCTGATAATGAAGGTCCTTGTCCCTGTAACACATATATAGCTTCCTACTGAGCTTTTCAATTAAATTTCTTGTGTGAAACTGTTGACATAATCAAGTACAAGCATGAAAACAGAAGCAGGATAGCTAAAGAAAGATCCTTATTTTGTCAGAGCTGTTTTTCCTATGTACCAGGAGAAAACTAGGCCACAGAATGTAAGCATTACGATTAACTTTCAAGAGAGGCTAAAAATATCCAGGATTATACAAATATAAGCAGTTTTTGTTTGTTTTATTTCCTGTTACCAAAACCAATTCAGTGTTGAAGATATATGAAAGGGTTTGGGGTGGTGGGTTTTGGTTTCTTTGTGGGATTTTTTTGCAAAAGCTCTATAATGAGGCTGATGTATTTTTAAGAAGCAGTCAAATGCAACATACTTTTCTACATATTCTTTCATGGACCTTGAAAGTGTGAATTTAAACTTTGTTGTAAGAGTAAAAATCCATACAGAAACTGGCTGAAGCAGTGATTTCTAGTCAAAGTCAGATCAGGAACCAGCCTTATAATTTGCAGTACCTACATCAGTGACCGCCAACGTTCTGCCAAGTAAGCAGATGCCAAAGGATCTAGGAAACAAAATCTTTTGCATTTCTCACATCGCTCTGCATACTTCCACTCTCTCTCACCCCATTTCCCCTAGCTTTGTTCCTTTTCCCTGAATGCCCCAAAGCAGTGAGCTCTCCCCATCCTGCTGATACTCAGCTGCCATCTGAAACTGGGATTTCTGGATCAAGGGATAGGCCACCTCATATCTAACAGCAGAAACGATGGGGTGTGGGGAGCATGTACGACAAAGACAACTGTAATTTAAAGGCCGACCTGTAACACCTATTTTTACACTCAGGAAACATGCTATGGATCATTTTCATTCTAAACGTCATGCAGAAGAAACTATGGTAGCAGTTTGTTGGATATGTACTTAGCATTGCAATTTTATGACTCTGTCACATACAGTGCTCACCAAAACACCTCTATACTGGGGATGTTGCTGGCAGCACAAGGACATAAGGTACTGAAAAGCAAAGATTTAAGACCAGTAAAGTGATTCCTTCATTTTCAACACTGTTTGCCTTGTCAGTTGATCTCAAAGAAGAATGCTTTAAAAAACATTTCAGACTATAAGCACCATTCCTGAAGTTTTGCCAAAAGCTTTCTTGTGTCACTGCATTGCATATCAAGAATTTTCAAATAAAATGAGCCTCTGAAGGCTGCTTCTGTACCTACAGAAGGCAGCAACTCCCACTGTAATTGCTGGGTAGTGGCTCTGAATGACAGGCTGTCATTCTAAAAACCATCAGTACATATTTTCCTGCATAACCACAAAACAACAAGAAACGTGAAGAAGGCTATAAGATGCAGGAGGAATGATCTGGTACATGCTCACAACACTGTTTTGAGCCCTCTCCACTTTTTCAAGTGGTGCATTTTACAGACACGCAGTGAGGGTTTGTTTCTTCAGGGGAAATACACCTTGCACTTCACACGCAAGCCAGCCAAAATAATGCTGAATGCCTCTGAAGTTCCAATATTCCTCCTCCTCTTGGAGGACAGGCAGCTGCCTGGCCCTGCTCTCCTTCAGGTAGCTAGCCGGCTCCTGCTGGCACTGCAGCAGTACTGCCCTGTGGATTAACAAGCAGATACAAGTGAGGTTAAGACAGGCAGTGCTATTTCCACCTAAGAGATCTCTTCATCTTCACAGCACTTTAACAATAGCAAATGGTAATAAATTTGAAGTGGCTTCTCAAATCTCCTGCCGATTCTGCACTTTTGAAATGGTTTTTTACTTCCATTTCAGAAACATAACACAGCTACCAAGAAAAGCACTAAGAACAAAACCCATGCACTCATCTGGCATAAACCTAGACACAATGCACCAAATAAAGCATCTAGGTCCTGCAGCTTTAATACCCTGCCAGCATTAACAAATTAACTACAATACATGTTCACTGAAAGTTATTTTTATGAAATGCTTTAAAAAAAACCTGAGTAGAAGATAATGCATATGTACATTTCACAGCATTCCCTGACTCCCAACTTGTATTTATTACAAAGGAGGTAAGAGTGCCTTACAGGCCAACATCATATCCTATTAGCCCTCCTCAGCCTAGGCTATGGTAATTGCCTAGGCTCCACATGTAGTCAACGGAGAAAGACAGGTACCTCTATTTGATAAGGCACCTATCCTGATACAACATGAACAATATACATGTGATGAGTTGCCCCCACATGCCTAGTGCTCTGGTGACTACAGGAGAAATCAAGACACCCAGCACAGAACACACATGCACAACCTTGGGTGCTGAAGTCAGAAAAGCTGACTTTTCCCAAATGATGAGTAAAAAATAATTGATATGCAAAATCATGACCAGTAAGAAGAGCTAAATAGGAATGATTATTCATTATTTCATCACAATGCAAGAATCAGGACAGGCAACAAGCCTAAAAACAAAGGGAAATATTTTCCTACACTATTCTACTGTGAAACTCACTGCCATAGAATATTATGAGAGCAAAAGTATAAATGGGTTCAAGAAAACTAGATGGCATCATTGAGGAAAAAGACCTAGAGGTGCCTGAAACCAAAATATGTGGCCACAATTCCATTATCACATAGGCCATCAGCCACAAAATGCCAGATGCTGGAAGAAAAAACCCAACCAAACAAAAACACCCACCACTGTGTACCTTCACTTACACTTTTTTTCCCCCCAGTCACTGTTGGCAGCAATCTTTAATGTCCATATGCAGCTGAACTCTGTTTAATGAAGTAGTCTTCTAAGACTTACTTGCAACACTAGGTGGCAGGGAAAACAACTAGTTCATCTACAGCATTGAGAACCTTGAATGTTGAGTCTCACTTAGCAATAGTTAAGGATTAGTGCAATGCAGCAATCTCAATTTCATACAATTGGATTTGCTTTCTGTCCTTACACAGCCTTGAGCAGCATTTTTCAAGTACAATACTATGTTCAGAGACCCATGTGTTAGTGGTGCCAGAATACAGGCCAATTCCTTCCCCGAGATACCTTGCCCTCTCATTTAAGGGCCCATGGACAATTGATAAATGTTTCCTCCTCTCCAGAAACAGTTCAAACAAACACAAAACGGAATGGAAATCCTCATTGTCTCCACTCTGTAAAGACACAGCACCATAACATTTACCTCATGCCTCTATTTTTCTAAAAAGTCACTTTATTATGTAAAATTCACATCACTTGTGTGCTACTTGTGAAAATACTGCAAAGGGGCAACCATGAAACAAGTTCTGCAACTCAGGCAGTAGCAAAGCAGGCAGGCCAATGCAAATTGCTCTTCAGGCCATACTGACCCTCCTGTCAGTATGCTCTTCCCCTTCTGCAAATGGTAAAAACTTTAGACTTGTAACATTTTGCTCAAGATCTCCCCCAAAACTTGAGGAGACAGGTATAATCTTTCTTCATGAATGCAAGCTCCAAGTTTCAAAACAAACGTGTGTTGATATGTAAAGGACACCACCTCTGCGCTGCAGCATAACTTCCTATTTTCCAAATTACAGACATTTCCTAGAACATTGCTGACATTAAAAGTGAAAGTCTGACATTTAACTCCTACTTTGTTCACATAATTTAAAGAAAGATGCAGACAATTATTGGCACAGTTGGTAACACTCTCCCTTTAGAAGGGCAAAATCAGCACAGGATAGTCATTCTTCTCATTCAGCTTTGTATCAGTTTCTCAGCTGTATAAAGAGATGCTGATGCCTTCTAGCACATCTTTTAAAAATCGGCAGAAAAAAAAGCAAGGTCAGCACACTGCTTTTCAAGCAGTGACACACAAGAAGGAAGGTCAAGTAATTAAGCCACAGACTAGAAATTATACATAAGGAGTCACTGAAAGTCATTTTAACAAATCACAGAAAGGCACTGAACTGGATTTTGATTTTCACAATGTTTGATAACTGGAAAGTTTGTTTCATTTCTGAAAAATAAGTTAATACAAATTTAAAAAACACCAATGTGCAAGTCTTTGCTGCATAAAAGGAGGTACACTTTCATACTTTAAAACAGTTTAAAACATTTGTACATAATGAACAGAAGTTCTCTTTTATATAAACAAAGAGTGTTTCTTTGCCAACAGCAGCTGTCAACTCCAAAACACAGAATTAAGATGACAAGAGAACCAGACAGTCTAAGTCACTGCCATTTGTGTAAAAAAAAAAAATTATGCCACCCTTTTCTACAGCTCATCATGCTTGTATGTAAATTCCCTTGCAGATATAAACCCATCACCATCTTCATCTTCTTTTTCAAATATGTCTTCAACCAAAGCATCATGCTGTGTGTCATTTACCACTGCTCCATGCTTTTCAAATTCTTTCTTCAAGTAAATTTTCACCTATGAGGCAAGAGGTGAGAGTTAATGTTTTTAGGCTTATGAAAGAATTGATTTCTGTAGCATAAGAGAGGGCCACTATGTTCAGGATGGTAGTATTACACAGACACCTTCCTTCCCATGATACTGCCAGAATAACACTTGTCTTGACTGATTCTGCAGCCCTGTTCAGTGATGAAAGACTCTTTAGTAATACAAGCGACAGTAAAACTAGCAAATCAGTTGCTGTACCTTTATGGTATCTGACTGAAAAATGAGCCAGGAAAACCTGTTATCTGATGTCTATACAGTGAAGTATAAATAGCTAGGCAGAAGTTATTAGCTACCAGAGACCCAAACCGCTTTTTCACATCCTAGCACTTTGACAAACTAGTAGATGTAAACAGCTGCCCCAAATATATACAGAAATCTGTCTACAATCTCAGCATTTGCTGCTCTAATGGGAACTACATTAAAGACTTATTTCTAGACACCTCAAAATTTTGAAGGACAAAGATTCAAGGTAGCCAGTTACACTACACTTACACTAAGCCACTTACTAATGGTGAGCAGTGTTTTGAACAACATCAGATTATTTTTACTGAGTTTAAGGTTTAACTATTGAGACCCCAAGTGTTCTAAATTGCAGTGCCTTCTACAAGAATATCAATACCAACACACTCACCTGTTAAACAGATACTACTTATGTAATAACAAGAACTGTAACAGTGGACTGTTAACAGCAAGATAAGTAGGCCACATTTCAGGTCTGTTCTATTCATTTCACATTCTGGTATTTGTTAGGGTCATTGCTTACATTTTGAGTACACAGACAGTGGACACACTAACACTGTGTCTGATGCACAGTATGAAAGATTAGTCTTTTGCGTCTAGCAAACTGTACCAGCACCAAATCAAAAAGAATGCAGTGGTTTATCCTAACTTCTCATGGGTGACTTCTGCACATTGGAAAAGCACAAAGACTGAAAATAAGAGGCAAACAAAAAGGTGAATAATGCTGAATACACATCCTTCAGACAGTGAATGCTATGAAACAGGACTGGCCAGTCCAGCAGTTCCACTGGGATCTGAGGCTCAGCATGGTGCAGCACAGATGTGCATCCTTGGCTTAGTTTTACTGAAAAAAAAAAATTTATTGTTAAGGTGTAAGAAAGTATGTGAGCTGAAGCCATGCAAAAAAAAGGCAAAGTACAGACAGGAGTTTAATTGTTGAGCCAGGAACAGTAGTTCAAGAGCATGCAGCAGGAAAGATACCAACACAAAAAGGCATAAAACTCCAAAGGCAAAGAAAAGCAGAGAATTGGAAGGCAGCAACATTGAAAGTCATCTCCAGGAAGAACAGAGACTCATCCTTCCCCACATGACTAATGACCACCTGGCCAGCAATAACTTTTTGGGTGTCCTACCATTCCTGATGAGCATATCAGTTCACTAGTTATGCTAACAACTCATTAGTCCTAGTTACCCATACTGTGCATTGCCCAATAAATAACTGCTTTAAGTATTTTTAAATAGTGTGTATTCTGCTTGCAGAGTTGCTCTGTGCACAGTAGTAGCTGAAATCAACTTGTGTTTAGATACTTCCCCAACAGGATCAAGTTAAGCTTATCTTTCCCTTTCCACTATCCCATCCTGTTAGGTTTGCTCACAAGAAGGGTAACCCACTCACCTCTTGCTTAGACAGTTTCCAGTCATCGTTAAGATCCATCTCTTGGAATGACTCATGAGACCTTGGTCCGTTCCTAATTTCTAGAAGGTCAATGTTGAAAATCAGTGTGCTCTCTGGTGGAATTTTTCCTGCCCAAAATAGTAAACATGGAGAAAAGTTAAAAACAACTACATATTCAGTGCCATACAAAAGCCATATGCATCAGAGCAATGTTCCAGTAATCCTACTACTTTCAAAGTATCCTGCAATTTGAACTAACAAGGATAAGTATCTGTAACAGTGATAAGTGTAACTATTCCAGAGTGTAGCCTGGACCCTGAGCAGGCCTTACAGGACATATGCAACTTTAGATGCAACTAGTTTTGTTAGAGACTAGTACGCATTGATGTGAGCTCATATTCAGCAATCATTGTCACAGGTTTATGAGACAACATTCTTGAATTCTGTTTTCCATGGCCAGAGCCAGATAGAGTGTGAGCGGAAAACAGTAAAGGAGGCTATACAGCTGGCCAGATGGCCACTAACGCAACATACCGCCAAGACTGATGGACAGGGTAGCAAGAAAGTAGAGTTCAGTCCTCCTGATACACCATAACCCCACCAGTCTCCAAATTCCTCTCCACTGCCAACTGACACCTTGTACCTGCTATCCTGCCACTCTAAAAAACTCTTCTTGCAGAGAAAGACAAAAGGGCAGCAACGCTGTCTGTACCCCATAGCTGTCTCTGGACTGCTGCACAAAGCACTGAGCTATTTCCAAACACACAGCAGAAACTAAGTATAGAAACCTGCTCAAAAGACATGTGTTGGCATCATTCCATTTTTGATGCAGGTGAACAGACTGATAATTTCCTAATATTGCCAAAGACCATCCCCTTCCCTCCCCCTGCCCAAGGATTTCAGTTTATCAGGCATTGGCTTTTACAATTGTGTGACATGCCTTCATGCTGATGGCTGAAGCTACTACCAGAGACCTTTTAGCACACCACTTTGCTCCTTTTATATAAGGGGTTGAACAGGACCAAACGTATTTCTATATTGGATGGCAGCACCCCCCAAAAAAATATTCCTGTGCCTTAAGAAGGTAAGGAAAAAACTAATCCACACCTACTATTTTGGAGCTATGGTGTTAAATACACCCTGAGCTGCAGCAACAAATGGGCTTGTAGATTTCTGGGATTAATAAATGTGCAGAAACTTCTGGAAATACAGGGCACAGCGGCTTGCTTAGAGTTTGGAACACAGGTAATTTTTCTGAGCATTACAGAAAAAGGCATCTGACTCATCATTCAAGCCAGACAGCAAGCAAGGCACCAGGTGGGAGGCTAGTGAAGTTACATGCATTCAGAGGAAAGCATGAAGAATATGGAATAATTTTGTCTTCAAGGGCATCATTTGAAAATAGCAACATAATTATGTTCAAATACTTCCAAGTTTTCCTAAAGCAAGTAATTTCTTACAGCAGCTAGCAATGTTTACTTGTTCAGCCTTGCAAGTCTTTGAAGAACAACTGTAGTGCTTTACATATTAATCAAGGCAATTAGGCCTGTGATGACTATGTGAGCACTGCAACATCTAATATCTTTTTTGTGGAAAAATTTACAGTTGGGCCCTGCATACAGTCAACTAACTGATCACCACAAGTTTCCGTTCTCTACTAGAACCGTGATTATTTCTAATACTATCTCTTGAACCTCAAGCCACAGCTTCTAGAAAAAGATGTTCTAAAAGGATACTTTCAAGAAAGGAGGGTATGGAGTATGCTTGTATGTATGGAGTACTACTTAGCATGGAGTAATATGGAGTACTGCTTAGCATATGTTCGACCCTGCTTGCCAGAAGATACAGACACACAAAAAACACTCCTCATTCCTAAAACAGTCTCAGATTCATGGGAGAGGAGAGTAACAGGAAGGATTATATGTTCCAAGACATTTATCCTTTCTGCTTGGAAACCTTGTATTACCTTAGGTCATTTGTGATAACTGTTGTCATTACAAAATATTCTAATAATTGCTCAAAAAAGTTAACTAAAACAAACCCCATAAAGCAGAAAAAGTAACCTTCCTGCATCTTTGAAACGGTCACTCACTAAACTGCAAAATGCAGATCCAGCTCTCCCATTAAAATAGGAATCTGGAAACGTTTGAAAGAAAAACACCCAAACACCATCAGTAGTAGACAGGTTGAGAAAACACTACAAACAATGCTTTTGTCTGTCTGTACATCATTTAATACATTTTCAGTAGATGCCAGCATGACTGCGCATGTACCTGCATATCTTACTGTGGATAACAGGGACCACTGCCCAAACTGAAAACAGCTAAAAGAGGGAAATAATTAGATGTCCTATATGGAGAAATAAACAGTGACTTTTCACTGTATCAGCTAAGAACTGGTTGGGCAGCAGTACGGGAGTTTCTTCAGGTTCTGAAGGAAACCTACCAAGAAGAACGAGGCTTGCACATGCACATTCATGAAGTATTACCACAAACAGAGATGCAACAGCCAAAAAGCCAACTGTTACCTAAGCAACCACTTCCAGTTTGACTGTAAAAAGGAAAGGAAAAAAAAAAAGCAGAGCACTTGAGCACAGCACTAACAGAAAAGACACTCAGAGCATATAGCACAGCAGCTACCATCAATTCCTATTTTTTTCCTGCATTCACCACATAACCACTTAACGGTTATTTCTGCAGAAAACAAGTTTGTGAGAAAGAGCACTTGACTCCATCAATTTTTCTTATTTAATAGAATCAACCTGGAAAGCTTGAAAGCCTGCTAACCTCTTAGGCCAAGAAGAACAGTAAAATACAGAGATTAAAAACAATTAAAGTAAGGGAAAGACTTCAGGTGTTTTACCTTTCCCTTCTTTTCCATAAGCAAGGGCTGGTGGAATAGTTAGCTTCCGCTTCTCTCCCACACACATGTCCTTCAAACCTTTGTCCCAGCCTTTGATAGCTTCCCTTATGCCAAGTGTAAACCACATAGGTTGACCATTGTTATGCTTGTGACTGGAAAAGAACGGAATAAAACACTTAGTCTTTAGACAGCAAGTTCCATAAAAGGCACGTGGAGCAGATGGAAGATGCTCACAGCATAGACATATAATTAAAAACACACCACTATTTGGCACCTTAGCATTTCTTAAATGAAAGACCTAGACTTTTAAAGTCTTTAAAATTTATGCCTTGCATAACAAGGTTCCTTAAGAAGTGGAAAGAAATAAACCAGCTACATGGTGTGTTTATGACAACACTGAGCAACCCGGATCCCCACCTTCACCTCCCTGATACCCTATTTCCATTTTGAAACTGACCAGACAAGAAAGGCATTTCTACTTAAAAAAAAAATCTACACATTCAAGGCCATGCATATTCTTTGGTAAATTGCAAATCAAGAACCAGCTTGGTCATGATTACAATATACCTTATAACATGCTTAGAAGAATCAGCCACATCTGTTCCAAAAAAGCCATCAGGGAAAATAAAAACCTGAACAACTACACAACAGGTAGTCTAGAAAACCAGAAACAAATGCATGCAAAACATTCAAGTTTAAAATAGGCAGACAGGCCCCTTTTCCAATTTAACCAGGTGGTACACCAGGACTACTTTCACTCTACTGACAGACACAGAATTTTAAAAGCTCGATTTACTAGTCATGCAGGAAAGGTGCTTAACAAGAAAACAGAGCACTTACAGAAGTTAGTCAGCAGCAAAAACTTAGAGTGTCACTAGAACTCCTTTTAGAGAGGCAGGTTAACTACAAGAGAAAATTAATGAGATTTTTAATTTAAATCGTCTGCAAGAACATAAACATGCAAAACATTGGGTTGTTGGTTTGTTTTTTTTTTTTTTTAAACACGTTCCACAAAAGTAGACTTCAGACATAGCCTACAGATACTTGAGCATTTTGCTGTCTCCCACTATTAACACTTCGTTGATGTTTTACAGGAAAGGCAACATTAGCAAGTCGTTGCAGGCTCTTAGCAGACTCCGTCGAATTTCTGGCTCTTCCTCCTACTTGCATTACTGTGGCTCTAGTATGTTGATTTGTCTGGTCGGGGGCAGGTGAAGAATATGTCGTTTAAGTAATGAAAAGGTGTCATTGTGCTACCAGTAGTGGAAGGATATATATATAACTTTTTTTTTAAATTAGAGGCAGACTTCTCCCCTAGAAGTTTACTTTAGAAACCAGACAGAAATTCGTGCATAGCAGAAGACTTATTAAACAGCTGAGATCATGTACCAAAACCTGTATCTAAATTCCTGAAAAGGATGCCTAACATCCCCATCTTTTAACAAATGCCACATGGCTCTACTTTCTACAGACTAACCAGAAAAAAAAAGCTAAATAAGATTTATTTTATAGCCTCAATCTGGCAAACGGAAAGGAGATAAGCTTTGCTGTTGGTGTTCACCTTAAACAGCACTGTATTGAAAATAGGTGGCGGTGGAAAGGGTCCCACACACAAGTCTGTGCAGCGGTTTTTAAGCTATTTTAATTCAAAAATAAAGTCTAGGGCATGCTATGAACACACATGCATTACTTTTGTTTCCTTGCACACAGGTAAAGGCAAGTTTTGGGCGTTTTGGGAGGGAGGGGTAATTGTAAAAATAAACAGCCACCCGCCCTCAACAAAACACTCCTCACAGATGGACTGCGGGCCACTGTGAGGGGTCCAGATTCAGGAAAACATTGCCAGAAGAGATCACCTGCATTAAAATACATATAAGGATATATATATCTATACGTATATAGGTATTTCCCCGCGCAAGCTCACCCACCAGCCCGCTGGAAGGCGAGCCGCCCGGGGCGAGCTACTTACGTGGAGTGAAACATGGAGCCATCCCTCTCTAAGTAGCCCTCGTAGTGAACGAGCATCATGTCCCCCCATTTGGTCCTCCTGTGGCAGAGAAACGGCTTCTGCAGCACCTCCACCTTCACGTCAGCCGCGGGGATCAGCGCCGCGGCCGCGCAGCCCAGCGCCGCGCCCAGCAGGGCGGCCC